>PDNA01000189.1:0-61015 GCA_002573605.1 Polytolypa hystricis UAMH7299 | reverse complement strand
AGATTTATGTGACTCTAGTGGTTCAGCTGACAAGGGGGGGGGGGGGGTTGATGTTACGAACCAGCATCGTTCAATATCCTCCGTTTTGCCCAATACTTTATTATCATCGCTAACGGTCGTACACGCTCATCGATCTCGACATATGTCTTCATCATTCGCGTATTCTCGAGTGCCAGTGTGTTGTTAACATTCATATCGCAAGCCAGTTGCAGCTCCGGGTCCCATATCTTTACAATGGGAACTTTTGCATGGGAGACACAAACAACGCGTTCCATGCCGTCTGTAAAACAATCAGCTCACGCCCATCCAAGACAAGTTTGGGTAACACAGGGGTCCACGTACTTTTCGCAAGGAAATCGGCCAGGATGCACACCCGCTCTAGTTCTTTGAACGGGGTAGTTATACAGATGTCAACTAAAAAAGACAATTTGATCAGCTCCATGGATTCCTTGTACTCCGTAACGCATGTAACCTACCATCAGAATCGCTTGAGTAGAGCTTATTCCCAGACGACCCAAAGATATGAACCTCGATGTCATTGCCCGGCCACTGCTTGTTCAGCATATTTTCCAATTTCTGAACAAAACGACTTCTCCGTTCTTCACTTTCCGGGGACGGTAGTAATTTCTGGTAGAGCTCGGTCATTTCTTTCGTCAACGCCTCCTCGACCTTGGGATCCAGCTGTTCTTTGAGCGGCCCAGACTCATCAGGTAGCAGTTCGCTCCCTAATGAATACGGTATTCTTCTCCGAAAGTGCGCCATCCCGGTCTCATATTTGCAACCTGGATACTGTCTTCGGAGAGAGGGTAGAAGGTGGTGAGACTCGGAATGTGTTGATCGTGGCGAGCTACTGCCTCGACGAGGGGACGGAGATCGTGAGGTGAAGGGGAGGTCGCGAGGATGTTGATACGGCGTTGATGGTAGCGAATTTGAGTGCTGGGAGTTGAGGGACGGTCGTAACGGAATATGCCGCGGGGGCAGCTCTGAGGGGACGGTCCAGGACATGGTGGACGGTTTATCGCGTGCTATCGGTGAGAGGTCACCAGTGATCTGAAACGATGCAGCATTCCCATGGGTTCCTGAGTGCATAGGGCGTCCCAGCGTTGCCATGCAACGTTGGCCCTCGAGGTATGTTGAGTATAGCGTATATATGCCAAAGCTTGCGCGAGGTGCGGGCTATCTCCGGAAGAAGCTAGATTGGCCGCACACGGCTGTAGATAAGGGGGACCTCGAATATAGGGGCGCGAGTAAATTGTCGTGTCTGACGGACGGAGAGGATAAGGAGTTTAGTGTGAGACTTGTGATTGTGTTGTTGGTGAATGTGTGTGTAGGTGACGGAGTGCGAACGAGCGAACGACAAGATAGGAGGACAGGGTGCAGGACGAGGGAACTATTATCAGGGTCTAAGAAGCAATGCTGTCGATGTACTGCGAGTAACGCGTTCAGACAAGCTGAAGGTTAGAACGACTGATGCGAGAAGTCGAATGCAAGAATTCCGGCGAGGAAGGCAGGACGTCAATGTCTCGATCGATCGACGCTGTCAGACAACCCCTTTAGATACGGTTTCGGGGCGACATCCAACACAGGCAGACCTCGTGGTAAATAGACAAGTCCGGACCGGACAAGCAGATCCAGTTTCCGGTGCCAATGAGCTTCTCACCTAGCCAGCACAAACGCAGGTACCAGAGCGACAGCTCCAGCAGAAGAAAAAGAATCGACCGTTCTGCACACGGACTTTGAGCACCGCCAGGGACTCGATAGGAGGGTGATGATCCCCGCAGGACGCGAGACGGAGAACGCCAGAAGGCAGGGAAAAGAGCGAAGGAGCGTAGATAACGGCGGAGGAAGACGCGAGTAGCTTGGAGGGAGAACAGACAATGGACTTTGTCGTCAGAGGGAGTTTGGTGGGAGGAACTGTTTCGAGAAGACGCAGTGATGGAGGAGGTTCGTCGAATTGATTAATATTTATTACGAGATGTAAGGACGTGACCAGTGAACGACAGGCGTCTGGGGAGTTGCAGACGGCAGGAGGGCGATGTCTGTGTTCGGTTCGTTACTTTCAATACCGTCTCTTGGTGCACGGTGGAAGACAGGTAGCGGAAATACACTAGACCAGATAGGGGAAAGCGTGGTTTTGCCATCCAGGGTGTCGTACTGTCCTGTCATTACAGCAGCCCCCCGGCCAGACACCATTCCACACTATTCCAGCCAAGGCAACGCCTGCGATGTAAGCGCCGTGTGGCGTATCGCCGTGTATTCCTTGGTTTTCTAGCCTAAGATCTACCGCTATTATTACGGGGGGGGTCCCTATTATTACACACGCCTGGCTGGCTGCAATGCTCCTGCGTTGAAGAAGCACCAGCAGCTGCACCTTCATGTATCAGCTCTCCTTGTCTGTGCCTTCCACATGGGGCTTCCCAACGTCTACATGTTGCCGATTCGGCCATTCAGTGGTTAGTAAACTACCTGTTGAGGGTGCGTGCCCGGGGATGGTAGCACTCGGGAGCCCTGTTTCTGAAGGAAAAGAAACCCCGTTGTTTAATGAACGGATGTGCCCAGATCCATAGCTCATTGTTTCAGCCCGAAAATAATAGAAAGAGAAGCCAGCAAAGGGGGAAGCAAGGGAGCTACAGACTCAAATAACTGTTGGTGTTTTAGAAAAGAAAAGAAAAACGCTCGAATCAAGCAAATCATCCCCCGAAGCAGCAGTTGCTCCTGCAAGACAGTTTGTTGCTCCTACTTTCCCGCTGCAAGGTGAAAAGCCCCCAAAAATTTACGTTTTGCATAACTATCTCAACTTTGAACACGCCCGGCGTCATCCCTGTACATCCGTACGGAGATTGTCGCGCTCTTAGAAACTCGTTCCTGTTTCTTCGATTCCCTCTTTTTTTCCTTCCTGCGTTACCGGTCCCGCGCATCATCGTCCAGGATCACTAACCAATCAGCCACCAGGGAGATATCACATCTAGTTTGTCCACAGGGGGAGAGAGGTGGGGGAATGCCAACCCACGACTGCAGGATCCAATCATCGTCGCAGGCTTGAATTAAAGCTCCTTTGTGAAGGACCACCTTAACCGCTTCACTTTTAAAATAAAAAGTGCGGGGGGGGAGGAAGAAGCACCAGAAGAATGGAAGAGTGGGCGCAGCTCAAACGCTTTTTTTTTTGCTTCGATTACCTACCGGCTTCATCCAAGCTTTAAACCACAATGCTTTCTTTCTTCTCTCTTGTTGTTTAGGCTAACCCTGACCCAAGCTTCATGTCTCCAGGAAGGTTTCCGATTCTTTTGTTTCGACGTCGTTTTATGCGGGCTTTTCTAGCAATTCACGTCTCTGGGAGGGCGTAGTCAATCCGCCATAGATACTCCGTACGTTATAAACAACACCTATCCTTTGCTGGGTGCTACATATATTTGCTCCGAGAAACGCCATGGACGGATACTATTTGGTTAGATAAACCTACCATTATCGTTATTAACAAACACACCTGCAGCTTGGTGCATCTCGCAAATGGCGGCCATTACTGGCGCGGGTAAGGGGTGCAGCTACATATTTCGGACTTCACCGGACCGCAGAATAATATATCTCTATCTCGTTACCCCTCCCTCGCCACTTTATATTCTATCCACTTTCCTGATGGCAGTCTTTTTCAGTAATTTGCGCACGAGGGAAGAGTCATCTGGCATATAATTTCCAACAACCCTGGATTCTGCATTACAGCCTTGAAAGTTAGATGGGTAAACTGATCTGGACAAAACATTTGTATGGTTCGTGGCTTTGGTCGAGTTCTCGCCTGGTAAATAGGAATCAGCCATGTCCCCCAGCTTCAAGACAAAGAGTATTTAAGAAGAATCCAGATAGCGAAGCGCAAAGTGCCCAGGAAGTTTACAAGGTGGCAGGACCTCGTGGTCAAACCCTGGAAGCTTAAAAGCCACCCCTCCCTTACAGTGATATGAGTAGATTAGCTGCACACACTTCCGAGAAATGCCCATACGAAAATAGAAATGCTGACAATTGTGGACCGCGTAGTCAACAGGAGGAGAGAGGCCGGCAGGTCATTCGCATCCACCCATATGCAGATCTGATTATTATTTAATTACGTGCATGCTTAATACTGGAGTTTCGATCCGTTCACCGCCCTGGGGAAACGTGGGATGTGTTTGTGATATTGTCTCTGCTGCTTGTCTCTGGTTGAGGTATATACTTTGACATGTTACTGGTCCAGGCTCAGGCCAAGGGGGGGACCCATGAAGACAAAAGTTAATTGTAAGGCTGGCTGGACCTGCAGCTGCACAACATTGGCATAGTTATAGCTAGAACACTGTTTTATAAAACAGGGAAATCTGTCTATATCAGTTCAGTAGTTGTAGCCAGCTAGCCATGTAGATTGATGATGACGATGATGATGATACAATAATGCTGGAGACTCCGAGAGTTGGAGATAAGCGATGACGGCCGCCAAGGCAATTAAAAAAAGAAAGCTCTCGTCATCTGACCGGCTAAACCGTTCTCGGAGGCCCCACCCTGGCCTGATGCAGCCTAGTGGAGCTCGGATGCGGAATAGCGGGTGTTGGTCAACTGATCTAACCCGTTCAGGCGTTCATGGCACGTGGTCTTGGCTGCTCGTGATTCGTGAACACTCCACGCGGGCTTGGCAGCTGGCATCACCCAATATAGCCGAGTCGCTTGATGCTATCTTAGGCGACCGAGAACAGTTCAAGATGGCCAGGAATGAGAGTGTGCAGGGACTGCTGCCTGGATCGTTATTGTTCTATGTCAACTAGGACCTTACAGGATAAACCTATAACTTGGGGGAAGTTGTGCGAGGTACTGCAAGTAAACAACCATGTCCGGCGCAGATACGCCCTCCTCCGCCGGCCCCGCGATCGGCAACTATCCAGATGCTCCCGGCGCATATCCTGATTCCCCGTTTATTGGAGAAGATGCCGCTGGACCACCAGATCTGAGATCCCTCTCGCACATCGTGAAGACGAGACGGGCGGAATATACCAGACGCACCAAAGTTCGCGTGAAGATTGGGTCGTGGAATGTGGCCGCCTTGTCGGAAACGGAGGACGATCTGAGGCACTGGTTTCGAGGGTCGTCGTCACAGCCACGGCAACGAGATTCCAATGGATATCAGGATAATGGAGCTACCACGGCAGAGAGAACTGTTGGTTATGGTGAGGGAGAAGCAGTGCGCGACGGGCCGCAAGCCGATGCGTCGGAAACACGCACATCCAACAAGGTCATGAGTGGTGGAGATGATGTCGATATATATGTGCTTGGACTACAAGAAATTGTGGACGTTACGTCACCATCGGAAGCTTTACGACCCTACGTCGACCCTGCGCCGTCTATACGATGGAAAAGGGCCGTTGAGGACGCGTTGCCGGCTGGTTATAAGCTGGTATCTTCCCAACAACTTGTCGGCCTCCTTTTACTTATTTACGCCTCTCCCCCAATAGAAGTCTCTTCTGTCAGCTCCGCAGCTGTTGGGACGGGATTGATGGGGTACATGGGGAACAAAGGCGGCGTTGCGACGCGGATCGTTGTTGGTGGCACAACAACCCTAGTCTTCGTAAACTGCCATTTAGCAGCCGGTGCGGAGAAGGCTAGTTTGGAGCGCAGGAACTGGGATGCGGCGCAGGTTTTTGGCCGCTCAAAGTTTGACCTAGTGGATGAGGAGGAGGATATCGTCGACAGGGCAGAGACGAACGCTATTGGACAGGAGGATTTTGCGTTTTGTCTTGGTGATTTGAATTATCGGCTGGATGATATCCCTGGTGATGATGTGAGGCGGTTATTGCATTTGCATACTGGGAACGAATATGGTAGCTTGCCGAAACGTAAGAACGGTTCGAATAGTGATGACGGTAAAAGTCAGGAATCGGCATCTCTACTACGCAGTACAGAGGATAATGATGGATTTGATCGGCCATCTACGGACTCGAAGCCTGACTCCCCTAAGCCCTTTGATCAGTCTATCTCCCTGGTGGATAATGGCGGTCTCGAACCACACCTCGACCCAGCATCCCTTGAAACCACCCTATCCTCCCTTCTTCCACACGACCAACTTCGCGCGCAGCAAAGGAGCGGCAAGGCGTTCCACGAAGGCTGGCGGGAAGCAAACATCAATTTCCTACCAACATATAAATACGACGTTGGAAGTAGAGGTAGATTCGACTCTAGCGAGAAACAACGCAGCCCCAGCTGGTGTGATCGGATAATATACCGTACCCATCGCGATTATCTAGAGTACAAGAGCAAAGTCCGGGAGGCTGAAGAAGCCAAGAGAAGAGACGAGGAGATGAAATCGCTGGGTCTGGAGCAGGAGGCGGAAGATGATAATATTCTATTCGACTACGATCCTGACCTCGACGGGGCTAATAATGATATCCCGGACTACGATGAGAATGCAGATACCGCTGAAGACGCAGGAGCTGCATTTGCTGATAACGACTACAACGAAGCAGAAACCGAAGATACAATACAAGTCCTGAATTACACATCTCATCAAGACATTGTATCTTCAGACCACAAACCCTTACAGGCGGAATTCCTCCTCACCATCGATGCCGTGATCCCCGAACTAAAAGCCCAAGTCCGCCAAAACGTCGTACGAGAGCTAGATAAAGCTGAAAACGAGTCTCGACCAGGCATCACCGTCGTCGTAGAACGTCCAGCGAAACTTCAGCACCAGAAAAGCGACGAGAACCGCAAAGACAACAGCGACAGCGACGATGAAGAAGATGACGAAGACGACAACGACCCAAACACCGTCAGTTTCGGCCTCGTAGAATATGACACTCCCATTTCACGCAGCCTCACCCTCGCAAACACAGGCTGCGTGCCCGCAATCTTTAGTTTCCAAAGCCGCTCATCCGCCGAAGGCCAGCAAGTCGAGCTCGTCTCGCCCTCCTGGCTGCATCTGCGTGTGGACTGGGATCCCGACACCTCTGCCACAGACAACAACAACAGCGGTAACCAGCAACAAAAAAAGCCCCCCAACGCCGCAAACACTACTACCACAATCGACCCCAACAACCCATCCCACCGACCCGAATATACCCTCCCACCCGGAGAATCTGTGCACGTCGAACTCATCCTCTGGATCTCCGACCACGCCTTCGCGCACGATTTGTCCTCTGGAAAAGAGAAACTCGATGACGTTCTCGTCTTGCGTGTGCGGAATGGTCAGGACTATTTCATACCTGTGCATGGGAGGTGGAAAAGAAGGAAAAATGGCAAGGATGGGAGGAAAGGGGAGGCGAGGTTTGGTGTGTCGTTGGAGAATTTACCGCCGACGCCGGAGCAGATGGATCTTGCGAATTTTCAGGGCGAGTTTGATGATGAGGGGGAGGAGGGGGAGGAGGGGGGGGTTCGGGCGCCGAAAGTGCAAGAGGTGAAGGATCAACGGCCACAGCAACAGCAACAGCAGCAGGGTTTGAGGATTGGAGGCGCGCTTGCGGGATTTGCCGGACGGTATTGGAGGAAGGGAAATGGCAATGGGAGTACCTAATAAATGCCTAATAGATAGGGATAGAGGATGAGACAGCTGTCGTTCGTTCCTTTTTTCTCCCCACCCCCCTGGGGCGATTGACGCTTTTCATTATCCGAAATGATGCCCATGAAGCAAAGCTTATAACTATATACAACGTTTTTATACCTCGATTATGTATCTTATACCAACGGCGTTTGGATTGTTCATGCCTTCCTGCTTTTCTTTTGGCTTCTTTTTTTTTTTCCTTGGGGATGGATGGGCGGTTGGAGATAGACTTTGAAGCATTTTGGATTTTATGTATATATGTATATTCCGGGTTATGATATTATGCTATAGCTTTATGATTCGTTGACGTTTTTTTTTTCTTTTGCCCGGGGGGGGGTTTCTGCATCTCATACGATGATGAGTATGTGGTGGTGGAAGAAGGATGTTTTTTGGTTTTTCATTAGGGAGTCCTCTGTTGGGTTAGAGAGAGATAGCCCTATTCTTTCCCCACCACTGTCCCCACCCCATATCTACGTTAAGAGGTTAGACGAAGACCGCTTTTATGGATTTTATAGATATATATTTGTATTTTATCAAACTTGGATATTAAAACCAGGTAAAAACAGGGGATAGCGGGTTGTGCGGTCTATCTGAAGAAAGAAAGAAAGAAAGGAAGAGGAAGGCATATAAAAATCATCCAGCTTTAAAAAAAATAAAAAAGGGCATTAAATAAGAAAAAATAGCGGGGATTGGATGGAGCAAATGTATGAAGACAAAGGGGAGGGGATCGCTTCTATATGCGCCGTCAACATAAAAAAAAACCACTCACTCCTAGCCATAATAATAATAATACACCAAACACACCAAACCCTCAGGATTTCAAAAACAAAAACGAAAAAAAAAGGGGAAAAAGGGGGAGAAGGAGAGGGCAATTATTCATCCAACACCCCTCTCTCTCTCCCTCCCTACATAGAAAAATTAATCTCTCTAAGCCCTCATCTCCGCAAAAATAAACGGGAAAATCACCAGACACGCGGTCCAAAACACCGCTATACACTGCAATATCGTCAACGGTAGCATATACACCGGCGAAGCGCGCAGATGCTCCCACATGGAGAGGAAAGCGACGGTGTAAAAGTGGCGAAAGAGGACGGAGGGTTCGCCAACTAGACCACCTAGTAAACTGATGGGCCCGTGGACTTGGCCGAGTTGGAAGTAGCGGAAACAGCCACGTTGGAGGATTTTGAGGTTTGCGTCTGATAAGAGAATGGTTTGTTAGAAAGGAAAGGGTTGTAATTTTGGGGAAAAGGAAGAAATTGGGGACCCATACCATTTGCAGCGAAGAGCGAGTATAGCGCTTGCGCGAGGATATTAATTGCTGTCGATGAGCTCTTGCGCCGCCAGTGCAGGTTCGACATCTGCTTTAGCACCAGCTTCGTGTCCTTGAATGTGGGCACGTTTTCGGGACTGAGTAGTTCGCGAATTAGAATTACATCCTTGAACCCGACGGTCATGCCACCTCCCGTCAAGGGATGGCGCATGTTCAGCGAATCTCCCAGAAAGACTAATCCGGGCGTCCTGTTTGTGGTGGGTGGGAGGAAGGAGTTTGGCATGGAGCGCATACGGCCCTTTTCCAGCGCGGCTTGGAAAGAGGGTTGCACGCATTCAGGCAGTGAGGGGAGGACGACGTTTTGCAGATGCGCCTTTACGCCGCCGTTGGCCACAGATGCGGACGGGAGGTTATCCGGTATATCCACCAGCGCTCTCGTCTCATGTTGGCCAATCTGGTATAGCAGCACAGGCGGCCCATCGCTGAGCAGTACATGTCCAAACCCAGGCACCGGCAGCTCCGCATCAATAAGCTCCAGACCCCAAAATTTCGATTTAACCCGCGGCGTGTGCGGGAGGTACAGTTTTCTAAACTTGGAAGCATACCCATCCGCGACAAACGTCAGCGGCGCGAAGAAGGAGTCCTTCTGCCCATTCGTCGTGCACTCCACACCCAGCACCGTATTATCCGTAGTCGACGTGACTGTCGACACCGCCGTAGTCTCCACGACCGTGACATTGGGTGTCGAAATGGCCGCTTGGCGCAGATTCGTGATGAAGCGGCCATGGTGGAAACTGCGTCCCTCAAACCTCGCCTCCTTGCCATCATCGCGCTTGGGGTAGTATATGGGGACCTTGTCGCCGTAATACACGACGGTCATGCCCTTTGCAGGAATCGCATCAATGCCCTCCAAACAATGTCTCAGCCCCAATTCCTCCAACGCCTGCACGCCTCCGGGTTGCAGGAACTCGCCCACAATGCGGTCAGGTTCCTTCCATGACTTTTCCAGTAGCAGCACACTGCGCCCTTGGTTTCCTAGGGCCACGGCTAGTGTGCAGCCTACGATTCCGGCACCTATGATCACGACATCGGCTTCGTGGCGGTCGATTCGTCGTTGTTCGGCGACGTCGCGGTATCCGTTCTTCGCCGTCTTTCGTTGGAGCAGGCCGTCGCCGCCGTTGGTGGTGGTGGTGCCAGTAGGCGTAGGGATGACTGCCATTGCGGGAAATGTGGAAAAAGGGAGGACTTGGATGGAGGAATAATTCACAATTGAGACTAGCGAAGGGAGTTTTCAGGGCATTATTAGCAGGAAAATATAAAAGAAAGAAGAAAAAAATGAGAGTGCAATTGAAAGATATGCGTCGAGTTTGCCGTTCTTTTTTTTTTCCCTTCCCCCCAGCTCAGGAGATTCAATGAAATGCAAGATTATGGCCGAAGATGCATGGATGGGATTGGCGGGTGGCGTGACCTCCGTCTGAGCATGTGAAAAACGGCTGGGTTAGCTAAGCATGCTGGCTGGAAAGCTGCCTTCCAGCATCGTCCCATCTCTCTCCTTTTCCTCCTAGACACTACTAATAATAAATAACAATAACTGCCGTGAATGCTGCTGCCTGTGGCCTGTGCCGTGTGAAGCAATGGCGGTGTGGATATTCTTTTTTCATTTTTTCATGTGCTTTATTTTTTTTGGTCTGCCGTTAATTTCTCGGGTGGAGTTGATTTGATACATATGATACATAGAACTCAGCTACAAACAAGCCCATCAACACGGGGTAATCGTTCCTAGTAATAAGTGGTAAATCTCGTAGTAAAGAGCATGCAGCAAATATCTTCATTTATATAGTACATATTAAAACTCAATTCCCTATCATACATAAATCACAGAGCGACAGCTGTCACCATGAGGGAACCAGGCCGCCAAAAATTCCACCAAAGATGTAGGTATGGAAAAGGCGAATATGATGAGAAGAAAGGATTGTCAGTGAGCAATTCCCCGTAGATCCCGCAAGCAAGAGATTACCAGCGTCACTGCCACGGCATCTCCGAGAACTCTGGACACACCACGTCCTCACTCCAATCCTTCAAATCCCCCGTGTCCGCAAACCAAAACGGATTAACCGCCAATTCCAACTCCTTCCTCTCGCGCCAATTCGCCAATTTCTCCTTCAATTCCTCAGAGTAAAGTTCCGCCGTCTGCGGGCCCTCACCCAGCGGTAAACCATCCTCAACCGTCGTCTTCTCCAGCAGCTGTGCAAGCTGGTATAATTCGTCATGCTCCTCGCGGACTTTGGTTGCTTGCTGTTTCCTTCGGTTGCTGACCTTGCGACGGCGTAGTTCTTCGACGTCGCGGTAAATTTCCACAACGAGATCGCGGTTGCGTGCGGAGGAGCGACTGAGTCCGGTCATTATGGCCCATCTAACGCCGTCCCTGTTGTTGAGCTTGGCGCATGCGCGAGCAATGAGTTTGACTCCTACGGCGTTAAACGGCTCAATGGCACCGTATTTCGATCGCGAGATAACGCTCATTAGTTTCAACAGTGTGCGAGGCTCTTCGTCGACGAACCACTTGGTGGAGAGCGAGTTGAGCATGTGGTGTTTAATAGGCATGAACCGATCCTCGAGGAAGGAGTAGAAATTGAGAACTGCCACTTTCAAAGCACTCACTGGGCTGAGAGTGCCCATGTCTCGAAGCGCCTGGAAGAATAGAGGAGGCACAGGTCTCGAAAATTTCCTCAGCGCGTCTGCTTCCTCTAGCATTGATCTAGCCTTCTCCACGCTCCTATATTTTGCAAGACATGCCGTCAAGGCAAGGTTGACGTGGACTTCCTCCATGAATTTACCGGCCCGTTTTGCATTCTCATACAGCGATATCACCTTGTCCAATTCGCCGGTGTTCAAATGATGTAGCATCTGCTTATGAAGAGGGGCGAATTGGTTAATCGGCTTCGACGGTTCAGACATTGACATCGCTCGGCGCCACCAGGCCGTGGGCTCATGCGTCCATGGCATCGAAAACACCTCGCTGTGCGGGAACGAAATTCGGTCGTATCCAAGAAGTTGCTGTGAAGCAGTAGCGTAGCCAAATTTATGCTCCGAAGCACGGTACATCCTCCACAACCCAGCCGGACTCATCTCAGCAGCTATCTGCTGTTCTCGGAGCAACTCTTCCAAATGCGCCTTTGGCAACTCTAGCTTCCACCCTTTCTTTTGGGAGATCTGAACCAGCTCACTGAGCATGGGGGGCGTCCCCTTTTGAATGTACGCCTTGATAATATGATTGAATAGCGGCTGGTCAGGAACCAGTCCATAGTTTTCGATAGCGTTAATGACAAACTCGCGAATCTTATCACCTGGGTGGGCCAGCCAGTACTCGAGGAAAATCCGATCAAAACACTTGAGGAAGGTGACGGCATGGTCCGCGCATTTTTGGCTCCTGTGTATTTCCTCAAGACTCTTGTAAACGCCTTCCCAGTCACACTTTAAGGCTTGTCCAATTGCTAGTAGCCGCTTCGTCCGTATGCCTATTTTAACTTTGTGCACAACTGTCATCTCCTCTATGAGGTAGTTTGCTTTGTCGTCGAATCCAACTTCAATATATGCTTTCAGGACGGGATTGAAGAATCGCTCTGAGAGGGGAATGTGGTAGTCGTGCGCTTTCGATAATAGTTTCCTAAATTGTGATTCCAAAAGTTCCACGCTCCGTGTCTTCTGCCACAGTCCCGCAAGATATATGCTGCATATGGAAGCAGATCGTTCATGCCTCCGTAGGCATTTAAACACAAGGCGTTTAGCATCCTCGAACCGGAGGGAGCTTAAAAGCGATCTCAAAATCGGTATTGTCAGGGTTCTCGACAGGTCGAATTTCGAGTTGTAGGCAATGTATAGCTTGGCCACAGATTCTATGCTTCTTGACTTGATTAAGCCAAGTAGCAAGACCTCCCATAGCGCCGGAGTTACTCTATCGTGTTTTTCAAGCCAATGGAAAAGGTTTCGGGCGAGGAACACGTTGTCCTGTCTTAAATTAGCGTAGAAGATCCTGACTGCGACTTCCCTCTGTGCTGTTGCTTCCTGAGGGGTAGCATTATTGAACTCCGCCAAAAAGTTGTGCGCGGCTTCAATTGGTTTTTGTTCACGGAGCAGCGATTCAATTTTCTCCGGTGGTGAAGCAGGCTCGTCCTTTTTATACACTCGCTTGAATTTCTTCTCGGTGCCGTTCGATATTGGGGATGCGGGGGATGTAGAATCGCTTGGTATTGACCTGGTAGGAAAAGGCGTGTGATGGTTCATCGGACTAGAGGAATCGTGGGGAATGTTCTTCGAAAAGGTGTCCTTTGATTTGATATGGGTCGTATGCGAGTTCAATGTGTCGTTTCTCCCACCACCTCTGCGCCCAGTATTTTGAGCCTCTTCCGCCTGCTCCGCGGGTCGTTGCTTCTCCCGCTCCTTCATCGAGTCCAAGCCCATAAACTCCCCTGCCTCCGCAGCCTCCATCATAGCCGCAATCTTCCGTGCTCCGGTCCCGGGGTTGTAACTCGGACATGCTGATTCAAGGCTTCGCTTGTTCTCAATAACCCGTTCGGCTACGCGGATCCGTTGATGGATATCGTAGGTAATGGTCATAACCATGCAGGCACTGCCAATGGCTCCCACGGTCGATCCGGCAAGTGCTAGTCGGCGGAGGACACGCAACGCACCGCGAGATGGGACAATGGCCCGCGTCCGTGGGCGGGCGAGCATTGTTTGGTTGGTGGGTAGGTTGGGTAGCTCTCAGATGGAGGTACCATTGAGCGTCTCAATAGCGATCATTGGAAGTAAATATATCTGTATTTTAACGTCTCCATCTATGGCGAGCAAGAGCTGCGTGATGCCGTTGGGGGGGGGTACGACGTCGATGGGGAATTGGAGTCGGTCAAAGCAAGTGATAATTTTGTTGATCTTGAAGTTCTTTGGGTTTTGTTTTACCCGCGGAAAATGGGCTGACATCGTCGATACACGGGATTACAGCTTATGTGACGAGCTAACGCGCAAATGGTTTGACGGACGTGTATTACATGGATCACTGTAATCCGACATCACATGATGCTGCACCAAACGCTATCTCAACTGCATCAACTTCGTTACGTTCATCAAAGCGAATAACACAACCATCAAAGAATTGTCACTCTATATGAAACCCATGATTCTTTGAAATGGAGACTATCACTTTGTCTGATTTCTCTGCAAAGAATCATTTTCCAAACATATGTTAAATAATGGCCTTTAAGCTACGAAACATCTCCCCTCGCTGCTGGAACTGAACGTTTTAGCCCCTATTCCTATCTACGCAACACCTTGCGCTTGAACCACCTTGGGTATGCCCCGAGACCCTGCTAACGACACCAGGGAATTAAAGGTTAGGGCTGATTTATTCCCTCTAGCGATATCACAGCTTTCATCGCCCTGTGCCCTGTGTTGAAGCTACCTCTAGCAGCATCAATCAAGAAAAAACTCTCTGGCTTGCGCCCAACGTGTTTGGATTGACATAAAAACAGAATAAATCCCTCTCCCCTGTTCCTCCTCCCAAAATCTGCAAGGCCATACAATGGTAAAAAGTACAATAAAAGCTCCCCGTAACTCCGCAAGGCGATTGATCCAACCAAAATTCAAATAAATCACAGCCCAAGTGAAAGAAGAAAACAAAACATCCGTAGGCTCAACAATCAGCGCCAGCCATAGCCGTACACAAGCAGAAAACCCCTAGAAAAATATTGTCCAGGCCACTTCTACCACCAGATGAAGGTTTCATTTCAATAATGTCCGCAAGATCCCTCTTATTATTCTCCAAACGCTCCTTCTCATCCTCCAATCTCTCCTCTATTTCTTCGCCTTTGCAAAATCCTTGTCGTCTTCCCAAAGCGTCATCTCCTTCTGAAGTTTGTCCAGCAGATCGAGAAGGAACTCATGTTGACCCTTCACGGTTGTTTCGCGGTTGGTCATGTCCATGTTTCTCGCGATATCCCTTAGTCTCGGGACTTGCTCTGGGTCAATTTTGCAAAGCAATTTGGGCCATGGGTATTGACGCCCCTTAAGGCGACACGGTTCCACAGGGTAGATGTCGACTACGGCGAGGTTGGCGTATCCATGAACGAGTTGAATATTTTCGCAATATTTTTCTTGGCCGACGGGGTTGTTATATTTCTTCTCGGGTCGAAAAATTTTGCGTAGTTTTTCCTTGAAGTTATCGTCATGCCAATTCTTGATGAATAGTGCACACGGTCTCGGCCAGGGTAAACAACCTCCGCTGTAATACTCTGCAAAGCATACTTCGATCGTTTGCTTTTTTTCATCCGCCATTTGATCTGTTGCCGATGTGTATCTTTTTGGTGCTTGGATTTCGAGTGGTAGTTTGGAGTAAGTTTTGAGAATATGGAGGTAGTTTTGACCGTATGGCCAGCCCTTCCAGAAAGTTGCAATGAGGGCTATATAAATACTCCTGGCAAAGCGAAACCAATATATTCTTGGTATGAAGTATTAACAATGCAGAATATATTCACAGAGAGAGCTAGCCCCCCACAGAGCTGCTAGAGATAATAAAGCATCATGAATTTTGTAACACACCTCAAAACTTGTAAAGATGGATCAAGTTATTTAGAAGCTATTATAAACAGATATCTGAGATTAAGTACATACTGCTAGCCATTTTAAGAGTAATTGGAAACAAGTGTATCAGAATGTTGAAGAGAAAAGACTTGTATAAAACATGAGTATTGTCACTACTCAAAGAATATTTCAAACAGGACACTATACTGAGATATTTCTTATTCATTTTGTTCATAGAACAAAGAGATTGTGAGTAGAGTTTTGAGTAAGTACTACACTTCTCACAAGAAACTGTGGCATCCTATTCTTTAATATATAGAGAGAGAAACAAGTAGGTTTCTCTATTATATAATGATGATCACTTCTTTATGATATGCTATGATCTAGTAATATTTTATCCATCATACCCCCTGAGTAGTATATTTTCTAGAGTTTGCTACTCTTTCTCATGAAATAGCTTCTCTATTACTTTTTTTGTTGACACTCCTGGTCTTTCTTCCTCTGCAAGGTAAACTGATTATTTCTAACCTTACACAGACCTTAGATGGATAAGCAGACCTGGCCCTCCTGTTATAACTTGTAGGTAAGCAGCAAAGACATATATAATAGTTTAACTACCTTATAGGCCCTACCTGGTTTCCAACTACAGTACACAGGCTGTAGCTGGTGCAGCAACCTCTCTTATCCTAAAGCAATCTCTCTTATTCTAAAACAATATCTCTATCAAGTACTCCATAGACTATTGAAATACCCAAAAGAGAAGTTACTTTAGGATAAGAGAGGTTGCTGCACCAGCTACAGGCCTGTGTACTATAGTTGGAAACCAGGTAGGGCCTATAAGGTATTTATATCATCTGCAGATCTTCTACTCTGTACAGAGTATCTATATAGATACCCTGTCCTAAATATTTCTAGATAATAAAAATTATTTTCACAACTGGAAGCTTTATATACTATATCTCTCAAAACTTTCAATGCAATAATAATATAGAGTTAAATATCATGTTGAAAAGAAAATCATTGGGTTTGATAAATTCATATTAATAATAATCCAGATAAGCTAGCTATTTGATAGGATGACTTCCCCAGGCCAGGAGACAGAAAAACAAGTGAGAAAAAGAAAGGAGAGACATCTGGCAAAGGAGGTTCTGATTGTAATAAAATAACTCTATTATATACTTATGGCAAATAATCCATATCACAAAAGGGGGCTCTGATTGTGACAAGATAACTCCATCACACACTCATGGTGATCAACTTGCATCTCCACAGAACTCCTGCTTGCAAAGGTTTTTTGAAGCTGCATATCTGTCGGTCCGCCCCCAGCGGGTCAACAACTCATTCTCGAGAGTCTGCAACAAACAATATACGCACCGCCCCTGTGTATGGGCGCCACTGTCCCCAGGCGCGAGACGGAATTTCTCTACCAAGCGATTGAACGTTGGAACGTCATCAGGTCCCAATGGGCACAGCCGGTGCTCAACAACTGCTGGAGGATTTGCAACATTAATATTAATCGCCTCAGAATTAAATCCGGGGCCCCCGTCAGCTGCTGTATCGAAGAAGTAAAACGCCCAATATACGGGTTCGGTCGCGACGTCCCGGAGGCCAATTCCATATGTGACGCTGTTGCCTCTAGTGACTTTGAGAAAAGAAAACAGAGTCATAAAGTCGACCGGTTCGGGTGAGGGTACGGCGGATCTTGGTATGGGTGTGTGGATGGTGGAGTTTGACCCTCGATCCGAATCCGACATGTTTTCGTTTTCTTCTTGAGTAAACGATACTATCGAAGGTTTTGCAATGCTGAGTAGTCACAGACAAAGTTGGGGGACCTAAGCTCTCTAAAGATGCGCGAAGTCTGGAAGACGTAGTTTTGCAAATGACTGCTATCCGTCTATGATTTGCTTCGCTTCGTGGACTTTGGTTTCGTTTTTTTTTTTTCGTCTGCGGTTTTCTTGAGGAAATGATGAGGAAAGGATATGAATTCTGAAATTGAGTAACTGACCAGCCATCAAAAAAAGAATGCAGCGAAATCCACGTCCTATAAATACCCGAATCAGTAGGATGACTGTGCAATGAGGGAGGATCAGGGGAACACTCCATTTGGAGTGTAAGCCGTCATGCTCAAAGAGAGTATTGTGTTATAGTGAGGCAGAGAAAGCGTGGTCTGCCGTGAGAAACGTCAGTGAGACGGAGATTGAAACCCCAACATCTAGCAAAAGAAGGCCGGAAGAAAGGAAAGTAGACAGACAGATAGATGAACCGTATCCAACCGCACGACGAGAGTTTGAGGGAGAAGGATAGGTATGACCCTCGTGTTACAATGTGAGGCTTTGAAAGGGGGTATCGAAGAGCAAAGAAAGATGAGCTTGCCGTGTGATGAAAGTGTTGGATGGAAGTAAGGAAGACCCCTGTGTGGCAAGGTGAGGCTTAAGAAAGGATATAGCATAGCAGAGAAATGTTATAAAAGTTGGCGGGAGAAGGTTAGGAATGACCCTTGTGCTACAAGGTGAGGTTTCGGAGGGGATAAAGCGAACAGCAAATTTTTCTGTTCTTTGAGAGAACTAAACTAGATGTAATACCAAGATTAAGGGAGGGGATCGAGTTGTTCTATTCTCCATTAAATTCTAATGGAAAAAGGCGTCCATTCGCCAAAATGAGTGTGAGTGGGAATCGACAGGCACGATTTTCCATACAAAAGAAAACAAAAAGAAAAAAGGAGAAAGCAGAAATGTGGTTTGGGACATGCCCTGAAGATCATAAGGGGAAGAAACATGAGCTCGGTATTCTTCGCAAATGAATGTGACTAATAGAAAACTGAAGGCCAAATATCGATTATGCCTCGATGGCGGAGGGATATCCCCATACAACGAGGAGCACAGTCCTAGGAACAAGGAAATTTCAGGATATGTGCGTTCGTTGTATGTGGCGGGCGGGTAGGGAGGGTACGTTGGCTATGTACTCCAAGTGTGGCCTGTCATGGCGGAGAGGGGTGGGCTCGCCAGGCGAGCGTCAAAGAGATGTGTCGAGAAATGCCGTGTTTCCCGTATGCCCTGACAGTAAGAGCGTAACAGCGTAACCAAGGAACGTACGTGACTCAAGGGAACATGTTATGTATGTTGGACGTCAATCATTGCCGAATCCATAAGCCCAACATGCAATAAGGAAGTTTGACAAAAAGGGGTGTTCCGATGTTGGAACCCGGGACCCAAGCTTTACATAAAATACTCCCAACATGAATTGCCAATGAAGACAAAAAAAAAGAGTTCTATACCAAGATGTAAATGCATTTTTTTCTAACATAAGGAGAAAGAAAAGAGATATATACGTGTGGTCAAGCGAGAGTATCAGACATCATCGTCATCGTCGTCATCTGACTCTGCTGTCACGATTGTAGATTCATCCATATATACTAATTTAATCAAAGCACAGCAAGAGTTAGCGACTTAGTAAAACGCGTGATGCATGCATTGAAACCGCGCTGGTATGAAGAACGTGGAGGAGGAGCGTGAGATGATGGTGACGGTGGGGACGGAGAGAGGGGTAAGATAACATACTATGAGGCTTAATAAACCAAGAAACCATCAACGCCACAAAAATCACCACAGTCAAGCATATGAACACCGTCTGCGGCATCGTGGCCACCGTCGAGCTATATATAAGGTTGAATATCGTGGGCGCCACTACACGCGCAAGCGCATGCAGCAAGCCTATCGCGCCTAGCAACTGGCCCGTGCGATCGGCGGGGACGTGCTTTGTGAGTGAAGACTGCACGGTGGGCGCGGCCATGGCGCCTACGGCGGCCATTGCACCGGAGAGGATCAGCAGCGGGCCGCTGCGCACGACGCAGTAGCCGATGTAGCCCAGCATATCGAAAGCCACGGAGATCCTGATGATTATGATATCCAGCATGTCGGAGCCTGTGTTGACGAGCGGCCGATCGCTCTGCGGGCCCCGGACGAGACGCGTGGCTGTTGGTAGAATGACGAGTAGGACGACAACACGCACGGAGCTGATGATTGATACGAAGATGCTGGACTCGAAATTGCCCCAGCCAAACATGTACTCGGCATAGATCACGATGATCGTCATGGTGCCCATCGCGACGCCGAATATCGCAGCGTCAACTGATGCAAGCGCGATCAAGTTCACGCGCAGATCACGGAGTGCGCGCTTGCTAGACGTGGTGGTTGGTTTGTTCTTGGCTGCGGGCCATAGGATGGAGAGTGGCTCGAACAAGGCCAACGGGTTCAAATCTCGCCATGACGTGGACGAAAGTTTGCTGACGTCAAACAGCCTGATGCCGCGCTTCTCGCGGTTGGCGCGTTGGCGTTCTTTGGAGACAGATTCGGGGACAACAAAGAGCATGAAGAAGAGGAAGAATGACATGCAGACGAGGACGGGGTAGAACACAACCAAGATGTTCCCCGTCCACTTGATCAGGTAGCCAGCGGCCAAGGGGCCCAATGCAATCCCGGAGAATAACACTCCGTGAAAATATCCAAATGCCACGTTTCGGCGCTCAGGTGGTGTGCAGTCCGCGGCATAGGACTGCGTTAGGGCAATAGCTGTAGTGACGGAGCCAAACATGCCATCAAACACGGCTCCAAGGAAAAGAATTTTTACAGGAAAGTAATCTGGTCGCGCAGCAACACAAACTGTAATAACCTCTCCAAGAAGCGTCCCAAAAGTCGCCAATGCGATAATTCTATTCCGGCCATACCCATCTGAGAGGAATCCTAGACGCGGGCTAGCGACAGCGGCGAGGGTGCCCGCAATTAGGTTAAGGACCAATTGGAATCTAGAAACCAGGGCCTGGACTTCAGGGATCCGACACTGGGGGTTATCCTCTCCGTAAATAACAGGAAGGTAAGTGAATGTTGGATCCAGGGTAGCTCTATCCGACAAGTGATCTCGACAAATGAGGGTCAATATCAAATTGATTTTCGGAACAACGACGCCGCCAAAGGCAATTGTGAACGCGAACAATGGGGGAAGGACCCAGAATATCTACACAAATACGCCAGCCAAAAGAGTAAGTATGTCAACCGTGCGGGCAAAGACAAATTATGCCCGGGTCAGGAATCGGAACAGTGAGGGGCGGGGAGGGGGGTCTCTTCTCACAGATGGCCGCTTCCACCACGGTTTGCCGTCCACTTCCTTTGCGCCTAACCAGGGTGCAAGATGAGCTGTGTCGTCATCTGAGTTTATAGAAGAAGCCGATCCACTGACAGCAGCCAGCAATGGCGTATCCTCCGCAGAGCCTTTGCGTCGCGAGCTACGTTTTGACTTCGATCTGCTTGTCGACCGGGCGGAACTCGATCTCGTCGCTGCAGAATTTAAAGCGGCCCAGCGGGTGTTCTCTTCTTCTTCCACCGCCATAACTGTATCTGCCTCCATTATTGTCGTGCGGGCGGAAAGATGCAATCAGGACGATTTTCTTAAACGAGGCAGCGATGGCGAGCTTTTCGAGCGCATTGAGGTAGCGCTAAGTCGTCAATTGCAAGCTTTCCCTTCAGTAGGTACAGTACGTAGGTACCTTGCAGGCGCGGCACAAAAGGGTTGGATTCTCTCAACCCCAGACAAAAGAGACCGTACAGTGGAATATATATTTAACCTGCGGAGAGAAAAATGAGTGACGAAGTTAAAACAGACGAGAAGGGTAGCGGGATATGAAAGCAAGGAATGAACGCCCGACCTAAGTATTTACAGCTCATGCCACAGTTGCTTGTGTCATAGTACGAACTTGTTGACAGGATTTCCCTGCATAATTATTAATCCAAAGAGACGAATGAGAAAAAAGGTGCGGCCGCGCTGGCCGGGATTAAGGCAGGTCGTCCAGGGCATTTGACTTTGCTAGCTAGCTCGGGCGTAGGCGTGGTTGGGGTTGTCGTTTGTCAGAAGTTGGTCAAAAAAAAGAAAACCCCCGACAGCGGCTCGGGATGATTTGTTGGGTTGCGCCAAGGCTTCCCGGAGATAGCGCTAAACTAGATCGGGCAGATAAGATAACGTAGATAAGCTAGTGCTGATTGGGGTAACGGCTTGGCGGGCACGTGGCTAGTTCTCGGTGCCCGACGTCTGTCAGGAATCGGGGCTGGGGAGGAGAGTGCACAACAGACGCTGGAATTTGCTGTCTATGTTCTTATGAAGGTAATGACTGTGTTGACGTGTATGTATGGTGGTAGTAAAGTTAGCTAGATAAGCCCAAATCCTTTCGTTTACAAACTATTCTGCTCGAGAACTCTGAAACGAACAGCGGAACCAGCACCTGTAAGAACCCCGGCCCACTCTTGAAGATAATTGCCAGGCCTGTCCAACGGAGCACAGCATAGAGAACAGCGCACAGCTGACGCCCTTTCGTACTCTACACCTGCATGGGTTGCCAGCTTGGGGATATGGTACCTCGCAGCGTGGTTGCTTCAGGTCGCGAATCAAGTGCTGACAGCTCAATCCAGGCAGCAGTGTTCTTCCCAACTAGCGGAGATGCTAAATCAGGGGAGATGGAGGGGAAGAGAAACTCTCGCGTTGCAATATGATGAGAGAATATTAAATGAAAGGAGAGAGGTATAGTTGATTTCTCATCGTAGTAGAAGTTTTGCAAAAGGCAGGCCGCTGTGTAATCCCGCACAGCAACCAGCGAAAACACCGAAAGTGTAGCAAAGCACCAAGCAAAATAAGTACATACATATATACATGGTAAAAATGAAAAAAAATCCACTATCGTACAAGCGCGGCCTCTTTAGCCCCCGCGAAAAATTTCTTCTGCTCCAAACATCTGTCACTCGTGCAACCCTGACACCTCAGCGTCATCTGGTGTGAGCACAGCTCGTTGCTGCGTAAGTGAGACGCTGCGAGATCTGCAAGCCCTTCGATGAAGACGGAGTTGCCGTTCAGACTTTCCACTCGCTTAACACCTGGAGAGTTTGCATCGTGGATGACTTCCTGGTCCAGTTCGAACAAAGTTTCGATATGGTCGCTGGTGAACGCGATGGGAATGAGGGCGAGGTCTGTTTGTCCTTTTTTGACGTAGTTCGCGACTGTGTCGCTTGTCTGGGCTCCAAGCCAAGGGTATGGGCCGACCTGGGATTGCCAGCAGAGCCGGTATGGGTTGGAGAAGTTTAGCCGCTGCATTACTGCATGTACGGTAGCAGCTACCTCTGCTGCGTACGGATCACCTTTTGGCCAAGTCAATATCGATTCTGCTAGACTTGCATCACAGGACATGCTTACCTCGATTAATAACAGACATGGGAAGACTGTGAGCAGAGAAGAGCAATACAACTCCATTCCTTCGATCTTCGGGGTATGTCGCAAGTGTCTCTTCTATATTCCGTGCAAAAGCTTCCACCAGTCCCGGATGCGTCGGCCATCGATCGATGACGCTCCATTGAATTGTTCCGCTGGGTTCCACACCTCCATTTACACGCTTGCCCTCTAACCTGTTTCTCCATTTCCACAGCTCATTAAGTGAGCTACCCGTCGTCGAACAAGAATATTGAGGGTATTGTGTAAAAGCCACCGCGCGTCCGCCTCTGCCCTTTCCAAATCCATCATCTAGCAATTGTTGATATACCTCTTCTGTTAACGGCGCTGTGTATCGGAAGGCTACGTAGGGCTTATGCGGCGCTGATTCAGGACATAGTTTATCCAGGAGCTTGCACATCTCTTCGCATTGATATTCAGACCATTTTCGAATGGGCGATCCGCCTCCAATTGCGGCATATTGCTTCTCAATTTTGGGTGTTCGACGCCGAGAAATTAGAGGTCCGAGGTACGATTGAAGGCGACCAAGAGGTATTAGGTCTGCGTCTGCCTGGAAAGCGAATGAATGTCAGCAAGATCAGCCCCATAGAACATAAAGAAGTGTGATACGGACAAATAGTCTGCTAAGGTAGTCTCCGACGTCAGCTGTCGTCGCCGGTCCACCCATATTCAGAAACACCATTGCAGTCGGGCCTTTTGAGCCTGTTGCATCTTGGGTTACTGGTGGTACGGCTGTCGCCAGCCCACATCTTTGCTCGCTATAACTTGACAATGTAGTTGCTGCAGTTTGCCTCCAGGCAGATTGGCTCAATGCTGACCTGGACAGCTTAGCCAAAGGGTTGCGGAGCGCCATTGCGGGACGGTCAGTACGACCACAGCCTGCGTGCGTAGATTTGGAGAAGTCAATGCGTATTTATACGAGGGAGGGGAATTCCGAAAAATTGAAAAGGATTGCCGCTGATATATGAGTATGTAACAAGCGAGGGTTATCGTCGTTTCAAGAGCAGTCAGAGTCCAGGCACAATTGTCATTAATCTGTCGGTCTCCACTGAAATCTGAGGAACAAGTCTCCGTGGAGCTCCAGCCAATCAGCAGCCACTTGATTTACATCAACCCACGTGACCAGGCGTCGCTCCGAAGTCGCGTCCAGCCAATTCGCGTCACTGCATCGATGACGATGACCTCAGCGGCATCACAGCTGGCTGGAGTTCAGGCAGCAGCCAGCAACAACCTCCAACACAAACAATCGTTTCTTTTCTTTTCTTTCTCACGACACGCCCTTCCATGATTTTCATCAACATTCAGTAATTGCACACTTCATTCAACCCTATTTCACATTTGATTTCAGCCATGGCAGACGATTCGAACCCGTATCAGGACAACGATGGTTTCGAGGAGGAGGAAGAGGTTGATGAGACAGTATGTAGCTACCATCGGTATCTAGTCATTTAATACTAATGCTCATAGGGCTATAAATCTATAAAAGATGCCGTCCTATTCGCGATTGAAGTCAGCGACTCAATGCTGACGCCACCGCCTGCTAGTGGGGCTAAGAAAGCGGATAAGGAGTCTCCAGCGACGGCAGCCCTGAAATGCGCGTATCATTTGATGCAACAGCGTATTATTTCCAGCCCGAGAGACATGATTGGAGTGCTTTTGTATGGTACAGAAGCGTCGAAATTTTACGATGAGGATGAGAGTGGTCGCGGTGATCTCTCGTACCCGCATTGCTACCTATACACAGATCTAGACGTCCCCTCAGCGTCTGATGTCAAGGATCTAAGAGCATTGGTGCACGATGAGGATAGAGCAGAGGAAATTTTGGTGCCATCAAAGGAACGTGTGTCGATGTCCAATGTCCTGTTTTGCGCCAACCAGATATTCACATCAAAGGCGTCCAATTTTTCTTCGCGACGGTTGTTCGTCGTGACGGATAATGATAACCCTCATGAGAAGGATAAAGCACTTCGGTCAGCAGCGACAGTGCGCGCAAAGGATCTGTATGATCTCGGAGTTACCATGGAGCTGTTCCCCATCTCGAGACCGGACCAAGAATTCGATAGATCTAAGTTTTATGATGTTAGCTCTCTCTCCTCAATTCCGCAATTCCCTGCACGAGTTTAAACTAATGTAATCCGCAGGATATCATATACAAAGCCACCCCCACAGACGCTGAAGCCCCTGCTTTCTCCACCACTTCTAAAGCTTCAACTTCTGGAGGAGACGGTATTTCGCTTCTGACGTCACTCCTATCCTCCATAAACTCCAAGTCTGTACCCCGCCGTGCCCTCTTCTCGAATATACCATTGGAGATTGGGCCCAACTTTAAAATATCAGTCACTGGATATCTACTATTCAAACGCCAAGAACCGGCGAGAAGTTGCTACGTGTGGCTAGGAGGAGAACAGCCCCAGATCGCAAAAGGCATAACTACTCAGATCGCTGATGACACAGCTCGAGAAGTAGAAAAATGGGAAATCAAAAAGGCGTATAAGTTTGGAGGAGAACAGGTTGCTTTTACCCAGGATGAGCAGAAGATGCTGCGAGATTTTGGCCCGCCGGTCATTCGCATCATTGGCTTCAAGCCTTTGGCAGCTCTTCCCTTTTGGGCGTCCACAAAACATCCAACATTTATCTACCCTTCTGAGGAAGATTTTGTGGGATCCACCCGTGTCTTTTCGGCACTCTATCAAACACTCCTTCGAGACGAGAAGATGGCTCTTGTATGGTTCATCCCTCGCAGAAACGCAGCTCCAGTCATGGCTGCCATGTTTCCCGGGAAGGAAAAGCGTGATGACAATGACGAGCAAGTGATTCCTCAAGGAATGTGGCTTCTACCGCTTCCTTTCGCCGACGATATAAGGCAGAACCCAGAGACAAACCATATAATCGCGCCGGAACCACTCGTAGATAAAATGCGAGAAGTCGTTCGGCAACTCCAACTTCCCAAAGAGCAATATGACCCAACGAAATATCCCAACCCCTGTACGTGTATAACCGGTTGATGTGATGGAGGTTGTTTACGCTGTGTGCTAATGTTGCTCGACTATCAGCTTTGCAATGGCACTATCGAATCCTCCAGGCTCTCGCTCTCGATGAAGATCTACCAGAGCAGCCAGAAGACAAAACCCTTCCCAAGTACAAGCAAATAGACAAGGTATGTCTCTCTCATATGTCGCGCTCTAGCCGGTTCTCCCTATCGCAGCTAACCGCCCGCCCAATCTTACAACAGCGAGCCGGTGATCTCGTAATCTCCTGGGGCGAAGAACTCGAAACACAATATCGAACCATCGAACCAACGATGCCAGCAACATCTACCCTCGCAAAACGACCCGCAACAAGTAGAAGCAAAGCACAAGATAAAGCGAGCGGCGACGCAGGCAGACCAGCTAAGCGGACAAAGGTAGAACCTGAAGCCGCGGACGACGAATTGAAAACATATTATCAAAAGGGGACTTTGAATAAGGTTCGCCATTATCCTTTTTCTCTTTTCCCCCCCTTTTTCTGTTGAATGATGGTTTCTCGGTCAAATGAGGAAGATATGTGAGATGATGCATCGATTTAGAGACTGACTAGGTTACCTTTTGTTTTTCATTTGCAGCTCACCGTGCCGATCCTAAAAGATTTTTTGCAAGCCCATAACCTTTCGATAACCGGGAAGAAAGCGGATTTGATGGAAAGAGTAGAGGAGTTCTTCGAGCAGAAATAAACCTACTTGCTCTTCTTCTTTTCGTTTTCATTCTTCTTTCTGCTTACGCAGTGTGTATGCAGATGGTAATTCTTGCTCGTTTTCTTGTTTGTTTGGTTCTTGCTGGACTCAATGGTTGACGTAAATATCTTTTCTGGCGTAAGACATAAGCTATCGGGCGTATGGAGTGCCCCTTTCTTTTCTTTCTATTTCTCTCTCGAGTTTTATTTATTTTTCGGGAATTGAGGGATATAAATGTGAAACAATCTTAGAACCACAACTCCTAATTTTTCCATTTTAATCCCCCCCTTTTCTATCCAAACACCTGCGCTTATAATTAAAGAATAAAAAAAGATTCTGAAGCGGGGGAAAGAAAGCCAACGCCAATTATTGTTTCATATGCAAAAGAAGAAGGGGAAAAATCATTTCAGCACCGGCCGTAAACTTGGCAGTAACACAGGGTTTCATCGGGGCAGCTATTTTTTTCATAAGAGGTTAGCGAATGAATTTAATTAAAAAATGCATCGAAAAAGGACCGCAAGTTTTAACGGCGTCGTGCGAGAGAGAGAGAGAGAGAGGAGGGGGAGATTAAACACTCCAACCTAGATACAAGAGAAAGAAAAAGACAAAGAAAAATAGGGGCGCCAAGGGGGGAACTCACTACACAGCATCCATACCAAAAATAACATGCCACAAAAACTCCATAACCCGCCCACTCTCAGCATCATTCAAGTCTGTCCTAATAACCCAATCTCTGAACCTTACATAATCCTCCCGTGGCCGTTTAAGAACCTGCGTGCGGGAAACCGCGAATTGCGCACAGCAGGGTGTCGCGAGTTGGTCTGGGGGGTGGTGGAGGAGATATTTCTGAGCCTCTAGAGACGACGATGGAGGAATCACACTCATCGTCCTGTTAAATACCTCTCTCCAGATCTGGTCTGTAACATGTTGATTCGTCCTATGCGCCTGCTTACATCCCGGGTTCCAATTACAGCGTAAATTCACGTATCCGTTTCTTTGGACGAAGTCTAACTTTAGGGAACGCATGGCGGCGACGTTATTGTGTAACGGGTCGTCGACGTGCCATGCGCGTAAAAAGCCGGAGCGGTGGGCGTGGAGGAAGGCAATTGTCGATGGGAGAGATGTGTAGTGCTCGATTATGTATGTTAGATAGGCCATGGATTCGCGGCCTTTGTTTAGGGGGGTGGTGAGGATAGTGGGGTCTGAGAGCGTGGAGGCGGAAGGGTTTACGGTGTATATGGCTCGTTGCCAGCTGGTGGTGGCGGGGAGTTAGTCTAGAGTAGCGAACATAGATAGAATTGTAACGGGGAAAGGTGGGTTTTTGGTGCCCATGGGGGATATATGCTGGACGGTGTTGGATGACAAAAGAAAAATGTAAATGCGAACTGCGTACTCTGGAAGTTCCTCCTGTACCCAAGTTGCATCTTCTTCCTGCAGCCTCGCCATAACGATGACCTTGTCTCCCACCTCCACATTCATCTCACTCGGCGAATACTCATCGTACATATGAAAGTAACCCTTGACGGAGCTAGCAAGATACGCTCCCGCAACGTACTGGTCACAAAGGTCCTCAATCTGCCATTTAAGCGGCAAAAGCCCCAGCAGCAGAAGAGTACCTGCAAAAAAGGCGATTCGCCGTTCGTATCTCATATTTGATATAGAGTGGCAGTAATAGGAGGAACAAAAGGAAATTTTCTTCTGACGTCAAAGTATAAAAAATGGATGATTTGGCGAAGCATTATGGGCTATGCATGTGGAATAGAGAGAATATAAGATATTCGAAGAACGGGGGAGAGCGAATAGGCAATGGTAAGAATGGGAAAATGGAGAGAAGAGAAATGTTGGGCGGAATAAGAGAAAGAGAAAAGAGGACGCTTCCTTGGGCCTCCGAGGGGAAGGGCAGAGGGCGCAGCGGATACAAGCTTCTCCCCCAAGCCTGGTAAGAGGACTTGAATCACACAGTGATCAGGGAATACCGGGCACTCTATAAATGGTCAGAGAAACACGGCAGGCTTTTTTGTTCCCAGACGGGTCGGAGCGCCGCGATTTCCTCCCTTCCTCCCCATGGTTGTACACCGGAAATGACCAAGATCGGAGCATCCAAGGGAACAGCATAGAAAGCTTAAGTATATAGCCTTACCCTAGCTTTCCGCGGGCAATTTTGTAAGACTTGGGCGTGGGAAAAATTTAGTAGGTAGCCGACAGTGAAGAGCGTGCTCGGGGCCTTGCAGGTGTGATTTCCTGCCCAGGGTATGAGGATGGGGTTTGCTTTACTGCAGTTTGACGAGATCATGATTGCGCAGGCACATATACATGGGAAGCGGATGTATACATCATGCATGCGCACTATTTTCGAGAGAAGCGGGTCTCGAATGTGAGGGATTAAGCTTCGTTTTTTTTTCCTCCTTCGGTCAGAAGAGGGAAGGATAACCATGGAAACGGGGCAAAATACTTTGCTGGAAAAATGTATATCTCTTAAAATGAGAATATCCTGGTTGGGGTAGTTAGAGATGCGGTGAAGTTAACGTATGGTTGGCGTTGGTTGCTAGTTGGGAAAACTTTCCAACCCTTAAAATAAGCTTATCTGGAGATGTGGACCTTAGCTTTCTTTTAGCGTGGGCCTCATCGATTTAGTCTAGAGTAGACTTGGCGTGGTGATGTGCGTCCAAACTCATCAATAGAGATCGAGGTAGAACTATCTCTTTGTGGGTAAACCAAGCAATTTTAGAGTCATTTTTCTAGCATTTTTATTGCCGAATCTTATTGCATCACGGTGAGCCTTCAAAGTCAATGATGCTGGCACCAAATTTTGGCAGAAAAGATGTGCTAAAACCTGGTTTAACAGAGAAAAAGATAAAACACATCAGATAATAACCTGAGATAGGATTAATATAAAGAAATTGAAGGGGTCTTTTATTGTGTTCTAATTATTATTCCATTCAGGAAGAGGAAGCCGTTTCTGGACAGCTGTGCGTGGCAGCAGCGATGGCACCATGGCGTACAGTACATACTGCACTCACCCTCACCATAGGCGAAGGTGACGCTTAAAAGTCACCCAACCTGTATATTAAACCCTGGAAGAATGAGACCCAGGAGTTGGTAAATATGTGAACCAGAATTTCCCAACCTCCGTACTTCCCTGGAGGGCCTCCTCGACGAGGCATGTTCCTCACGGTATCCACGATCTCGAGACAGGTTACCGGTTTGCATATTTCAACGGTATGATGAATGTGTAAATGCCTTTGGTTGACCTGTAATAGCATCTATAAATACTGGGTGAACGGCTCGACGGAGGAGCTTTTTCTCGTTCATGGCGGCTATCGATGCCGAGCGATCGGAGTGGACGAGTATGCCATAGCGCAGGTGGACTGCCCAGTGGCCTTGAGACGCTTTTATAGGCGAAGTTCAAGACTCGTGCACGTATCTGGTGTAGAGGACATAGACTCTACACTTGACAACGTTTCATTCGCTCTCATCCCCTTCCTCTTTCTCATCGCTAACCTCCTCGCCTTCTTCAATTGCCTTCTCACGCCGCTTTCGCGCCCGTTCACGTTTCCTCTCCAACAGCTGATTTAACTTTTTCGCAACGTTAAAAACGCCTCCGGTGCCTTCCCCGCACGCAGCACATGTCGGATGTTTCCGGTACCGCTGCAGCGCACACGATTCGCAGAAATAATGGCCACACCTCGTCACGATGGGGTCTTTATAGGGCTTCTTGCATATGATACATGCAAACGGGATGCTCTCCAGTAGCTCCTCGTCTTCGTCGTCCTCATCATCTTCCGCCGTTTTCCCTCTTTTATCCGACGACGCGACTGTCCGACCAACTAGTTTCTTCCCCTTTGTCGAAATTTCCCAATCGCGATCGAGCTCCCAGCCTTGCTTGTAGTCCTCGCGAGCATGTAAGAATTTGCACGAGTCGCCAAACCCGCAGAAGCCAGTCTGTTTGTAATCCTTGCATACATCTGGGGCGAAGTCTGTTACAGTTATGGTCCTGATGTTGGTGGGAGCCTTGATGGGGCCAAAGTGCTTCTTATGCGTGTCGGGGTTCTTCTGGATGAAGGATGTGTAGTTTGCGGCGCCACGGTATGTCCCATCCGGCGCAGCGGGTTGCGCAGTATCGCCCGGTCGACTTCTTGTCTTTCCTAGCAAATTCTGCACGCTGAGGTCGTCCTCTTTGCCTTCATCGTACCAGTTTGATTGTTTCGTTGCGTCGTTTGAAGAAAAGGGAACAGGCCCAGTTGACGGTGCAGTGGCCGGTTCTTCCTCTCGTCGCGGCGCTGCGCTTGAAGACACAGTCACGCCTCCATTCTTGCGCCGACGTTTGGCCTGCCGTCCCCCTTCGCCGTCGGAGGAGCTATATTCGGATTCAGATGCTGAGGCGGGCTGTGGCGATGGAGCTTTCCTGCGGAAGTTCGACTTGGATTTGGCACTGCGCTTTTTGAAAGTAATTTGGGGAACGGTTTGATCTGCCTCTGGATTCTCCATCATGGGCGGAGGAGATTGTGCGGTGTATAGAATGAACTGAGTTGAGTGGCAGCTTGGTATCAACGGCGCAGGGACAGCTTCAACTGAGACTCGGGAGGTTCATCAAAAGTTGAATCACGTGCAAGCGTTGACAAAACGGTTTCAAGTCTTGGCACTGGCGGCCCAATCAGGAATGGTGTTGTTTGGCTGGTTGAAACGCGTGTGGAGCCTCGGACATCAGACCGTATTCGTTTTACGAGCACATACGAAACAACACCTATAGGAGCTGTACAATGGCATAGTAAAACAGCATGGAGGAAGAGAGCATCAGAACAGATGGTCTGCATGAAAATGATGTCAGTCTATTGGTGAGGTTGCTCGCTCACTGCAGCAGAATCCAAGACATTCCCGCATCTATGTCTGTCCCTAACATCGCAGGAGGGCTTTGCCATTGTGTAATACTCGTATTGACTGCGTATCTAGCTTACATGCGCCATTGTAGCCCCTTGACAAGCGAAATGAAGGAGCCGATGCTGCTGTTCTTCTTCTGCAGGCTGCTCTGTTAGTCTCTCTCTGTCTCTCTTCTCTCTCTCCCTTTCCTCTCTCCATCCCCGCCCAACGATCGCGGCCAGAGGGTCGTGCAAGTTGTCAATTCCTACAGCACCTTTTGGACTGTTTCGCTTTCAAGTTACGAAGGTGTGGGTGATCAGTCGTTCATTCATTTAGCTGTTTCTTATTATCTTTTATTTATTCTTTTCATTCTTTGTTATTGACATTTTGTTTCTTCACTTGAACTGCATTCTTTTTATAATTTGTTGTTGTTTAGCCATTTTCGTCCCTTTTCTCTGCGTTGAGTCTGTTGACAAAGTAAACAAGGGAACACAACGCGTACCAGAACTTTACAATACAGAACCGATCAACAAACCTGCATCTTGCGCAAGTGGACGCCACATCCAAGCTCGCCAATCGATCCCCCCATCGCAATTTATCGCCTTGGAATCCTCCCACTATTCGACCAGAGGAGTTGCGCTGTCCATCGAAAACTGGTGTGGTCGCCTCACCGATCGCTTACTTGGCGACTACTCCGGTTATCCAATCGTTTCGAGCCGTTCGCAAACCCCAGGGATTCCCGGAAACGCGCGATGGTGTTTCGAGGTTAGGAGCTGGCAACACTTCCACAGTCGCGACAACCAGGCCAGAGAGGACGTAACTCTGGCCCTCAGTAGGCGAAGAGCGCTTCTGACGAACCTCAAATTCGTTTGAGGGTCGACACTACGCCGCCGCAACGATGGAGGATCCGTTCATTACTACGCCGCTGGTTGGGCAGCAATCACAACGCGAAGTGCACCGTTACTCATCGTTCGATACCCAGCTATTTTCGCTAAATTCTTCGTCCCCATCGCAAGTCAAGCGTGCGCTCGAAGCCCATCTAGCGGAAACGGAGCGCAGGCTTCAAGATGCCTCTAAGCTGGGTACCGCTCTGGTGCAACAGCAAAAGGAACTTGCGGACAAGTTGAAGGAAATTGAAAGGCAGCACGATGAGGCGGAGATTGGACCTAATCTACGGAGGAAGCTAGCGGATCTGGAGAAGGAGTATAATGAAATTGGTCGCGAGACGGCTCGTGTGTCGCTGGGTCCTAAGCCCCGCCTTATAGATGAGGGCATACCATCGCTGGATGGCCGTGTAAGCTACTTAACATTCCTGCACGCCATGCCTCCCCTTCTGGGAATCTGTTTAACAAGTGTATTAGGGTCCTGCGAGCCCTTCAGTATTCTCAAGTCAAGCCAGCAGTTCACCGACGAAAGTCAGCGTTCCGTCAAGAAAACAGCGGAATCAGCCATCTAGCAGAGTCCACGATATCGAATTCGCAACCGAAATTAGTACATCACTGCTAGCCCAAGTCCGTCAACTACAATCGCTGCTGTCGGAGAGGGATGATGCGTTGAAGGTCGTCAACCTGGAAAAATCAAGACTTGAGCTTGAGGCGGAGGGTTTCAGTCAACGTATACGGGCCCTTGACGAGAGCGAGCAACGATACAAGGATGAGAACTGGCGCCTGGAAACCCAAACGCATGAGCTTATGGCTGCGGCCAAGGAAGCTGCCGCTAGAGAAGCCCGATTGAGCAGCACCCTGAGTGCAATGACAACCAAGAAGAGCAATGTACAGCGGGAACTGGATGAATTGAAGCAAGCTAATAACAAGCTCGTGGATGATCACGCCACTTCCCAAAAGGCCATTGATTCGGAACTTCATACTCTCCGGCGGAACTTGAATAATGTCGATGTCGAGCGTACCACACTCCAGCAAAAAGTCGAGGAACTTGCGGGGCAGAATCAGGAATTAGCTCAGGCAGTAGCGATGAAATTACGACATCATGAGGGCGAGACTACCGGTTACACTGGTAGTGAAGATGAGGGTGATGAGATGGCCGAAGCAACGCCAGAGAATTCACCTCCGGCTTCCCCGAGCAAAGCAACCCCGCGCCACGGTCATCTAGAATCAGAAACGCTTAAGAGCTCTTTGCATCATGCCCACCGGATGATCCAAAACCTAAAAAACAATATCCACCGAGAGAAGACCGAAAAGATGGAGCTGAAACGTATGCTTCAGGAGGCGAGGGATGATTTGGAACAGCGTCGGGAGTCGACTGCTCCAGCCAGTGCGCACAAGCGTCAAAAGACGAAGTCAGATGCCTTCAAGAAACCCCCTCGTCCGGACATGCTTGGTGCCTCGAGAAAGGCGACCGAAGTTGAAGTCGAAGAACCCGATTGGGAAGATCACCCCTCAGATGCCAGTCCCACTCGAAAGCCAATTTTCAGACATCCCCGTTCTAGACAACAAACTCCGAACCGGTTTTCACGAACGGAGTCAGTTGTCGACCAAAGCGATGCTTATCAAACCGCCAACGAAACCGAAGATGCTTTTGAGACTGCCGACGAGCTTGCAACTGCTACAGAAAGCGAGGCCTTCCAGACCGGTGCTGAAAGTATGGCGGATGATAGTAGCGATGACCTGACTGAAACGGAAAGCCGCGTTACTACTAGCCGTAGTGGAACCCTGCGCAAGAAGGTATCCCAAAGGTTGGCACTGGCAAGGCCTGGAGACCGCACATCGTTCATGAGCACGGCGTCCACCTCTGACGATGAATTCGATGATGGCTTTGGTCTTCGCACTCCCATTCAATCCCAGCCTCAGCGCTACCGATTAAAGATGAACCATGCACGACGAGGCCGACCATCCGGAGAGATTCCCATGGCTCCAGACAGCAGGGAACATAGCACTCGCAACTCGCCTGCAAGCTTTAGCGCCCATGAGTCCATGTCGCCACAAGCTGGCCAGAGCCTTTTCGCCGAACTTGGTGACATGACTGGACCTGGTAGCGATAGCGATTTCGGCACTCCCCTTCGATCGGATACTGCGTCGGTGGCATCAACGCCCAATCTTTCAAATGAGCAACATCCGTTTGTTCAGCCCATCAGACCCGCAATGGTTGATTCCGGCGTCATGACAGAACCCTGGGAGCCTGAAGTCATGGTACAAACCATTCCTTCGCTCGAAGCCGCCATTGTAGAGGAAGTTACTGTTCCTGAACAACCCGAGTCGCGAGAATTAGTGGATTCGGCTACCCAATACACACCACAGAAGCCTTCCGCAGCTGACAAGAATGAGCCAACTATGGCGTTCGACACACCACCAAAGACCATATGGGACGAGTCCGTTCAACAGCATAAACTATCTCATGAACCAGATACCCATACCCCCGCCCGCACTCCTGAACGGCGCGTTGAGCTGCATTTGTCATCAATCGTCGCTGAAGAGACCGTGCCTATAGCACCTGAGCTGCCCGAGCCGCACGTTGAACTTCAAATATCTTCAGTTGTCTCTGAAGCAACGTCACCCGTAGCCCCTGAGCTACGTCCTCCGCCACGACGAGACTCTGTTCACTTAAACATGTCTGCTATTGTAGTTGAGGGAACCGAACCTTTGATTCCTTCCCCCGCAATCCATGCTGTGCAGCCAGCAGCAGCAAGTGAGTTGGCAGTATCGTCAATCTCGGCTGTGACGACCGAACCAAATCTTCCTACACCAGCTCCTGTCGTTGTCTCGAGGTCGCAAAGTGCGTTGGGTGTGTCGTCGATTTATTCCGAAGTAACCGAGCCTAGGACTCCTAGTCCTGCCCCCGTCGTCGTACAGCGATCACCAGCCGAATTGATGGTGTCGTCGATATCTGCTGAGTCGACAGAACCTGCGCTTCCCGCGTCTTCGCCAAAGACCGAGTCGCAACCGCGATCCGAGCTGGCAATCTCGCCAGTCTACACCGAAGCAACTGAGCCTGCTGCTCCTTCTCTTGTAGCCGTTGCTACGCCATCGCCGCGCACACTTGAACTCGCGGTGTCGTCGATCACCGCTGAAGCTACCGAGCCCATGTCGCCGAAGTTCCCGTTCAAGCCTGTGCAGCAGCTTGAGATCTCTACAGTTTCTGCTGAAACAACCGAACCTATGTCACCGAAGCTCCCTGTGAAACCTCTTCAAGAACTTGAGATATCTACAGTCTCTGCTGAAGCGACTGAGCCCATGTCACCGACCTTCCCTGTGAAGCCTCCTCAGCAACTTGAGTTATCAACCATCTCTGCCCTCGAAACCTTGCCAATAGATCCGGTTCTTCTCCGTCCAGTCATTCCAACTGCGGCTCTGGGTCTAATTGCCACTGATGAGAGCTCCCCGCAGAGACCGAGAACCGCGGTACATGACAAGGAAGCTACCCAACCAGTTATTGCTGCCAACAATGCTCTCAGTGATATTGTCCATAGCACCGTTACTCCCGAACCCTCAATGTCTGTCCCCATCATCACCGCTGAAACTGCAGCCCAGACGATCTTGACCGCAAACCAGATCGACCAGCTGCTCATTGAGCGAGCTGAGAAGAAACAAGCCACCAGTGGTAGCGCTCCCAGCTCACCCTTTGCAACCCCCAGAGCAAAACTTCAGCCTCGTGTTGTCGAATCCTTCCAAACCCCTCAGCTCATAGTTCGCCGACCTGGGAGTGCTAGCAGCCACCGATCAGCTTCTCATCCTCCACTTCCAGTGGATCACAAACAAGCAATCGCAGCTGCGGCTCAAAGGGCATCGACCGACACATCTGTTCCTACACTTGGTACAATGGGACCTCCACTTGCTCCCGCGTCTGCTTTCCGAACCAACGCTTCATCTAGACCACGGACGCCAAGTGAACATGGCGGGCATGCAAAACCTATATCCGCACCGTATACTAGTGTTCGACGTCACAGCCAAGTCTCCCGACGATCATCAATGTCATCCTTCGCCTCCGAAATTGAGGAGCGGTTCAACATACAGAAGTCTGCGTACGCATTCGACTCCGGCACTGATCCACGCATGATCCAAGCCATCACACAGACCATGATCGGAGAGTTCCTTTGGAAGTATACCCGCCGAACTGGTCGACCAGACGTGTCGTCTAATACTCGGCATCGTCGGTACTTCTGGGTCCATCCGTACACACGTACATTGTACTGGAGTAGTAAGGATCCGCAAGCTGCTGGAAAGTCGCAGCTGAATGCAAAGAGCGTGGCTATCGAAGCTGTTCGTGTAGTCAATGACGATAATCCATACCCTCCTGGTCTGCACCACAAGAGTCTAGAAATCGTCACACCTGGTAGAACCGTCAAGTTCACGGCTTCAACTAGCCAGCGTCATGAGACGTGGTTCAACGCGCTCTCGTACCTCTTGTTGAGAACTGGTGGTGATGATGATGCAGAGGACCAGGGGAATGATGAGGAAGTAAGCGAGTTCAACCCATCACTTAGCACCTCATCCCGGCCTGGTGTATCGCGGATGTCGATCTCCTCTCGTGCCAGCCGCACGGTCCGATCGTCCTCGAAGCAAATGATCGAATCCAGCCTTTCTGCTCTTCAGCGGCCCGTAACCCCCAGCCAAGTTTCTCCATCTTTGTCACAGCGTGCAGACTCGACTCTACGCGTCGACCAGGTGCGATCCACCTCTCGGCTGAGCGGCATGTTCCGCAACTCTGCGGTCATAGGTACCTTCTCGAGCCGTCGGAGTCGTTATGGTCAGAACCGCGACAGTATGGAGAGTGGGGAAGGTGCTAGCAGGGATAGCGCTGAGGAGTTACGGCAGATGTTGGAGAGGCAGGAGAGAGAGGCGGACCGGTTGGAGAATGTGAGGGCTTGTTGTGATGGTGAGTTTTTTCTTCTTCTCTTGTTTTGCGTATCATACTTTTCGTGTGCTTCCTTATGCTAACCGTTTAAACCCCTAGGCAAACATGATGTTGGCTCGTTGTCGAGGACTAGTCGCTATGGTTCGAGGAACAGCTACCACCACTCACCGCTTCATAGCTAGTTCTCTCGCGGTTCTCCCTTTCGACGTTTTCCCCCTCTCCTGCTGCCAATTTCCTTTGTCAGTACGCCCAGTTAAAATATGCGAGACAGCGAAAAACCAAAAAAAGAAAAAAAGCAGTGTATAATTCCTATTTTTGTCTCGGACGAATCTCCTTGGTTTCTATATTGATTATGCTGCATTTTCTCCCCATTTTCTGTCTTCGAAATCCAAATTGCATGGTGCTCAAAGGGGGTTCGAACAAACGACGATACTGCCTCCCTGTCGAGGATTTGGGTTATGCCGTCGTGTTTTTTTTAATCCCCCTCCTCTAACTCCGCTCTCGGCTTCTCTTCCGGCTTCGTCTTGCAGAATCGAAAAAAAAAAAAACCCGCGTACAGATTCGGTTTTTATCTCGCATGGCTTGTTTCCTTTTTCTTCCTTTGTCCGATCGGAATTTGTTTGTTTTTCTTGTGATGTCCACGGCCCTTGTCCCTTTGGGTCTTCTGATGTTTGCGTTTTTTTCTCCCTTATCTTCTGACAACAACGATAACAATCCCCCCCACACTCGCTACGCAGCTCTGTTTTGAATCTCTACGTCAATATCTAATCATGCACCGGGTCCACAAGTTGTGTTCTCCGGGGTAAAAAAAAAGGCCCCTGGTTTTTTTTTTTTCTCCTCCTTCTGTCTATATTCCCTCTCTCTCTCTCGCTCTGCGTTGTTGTTGTTCGCGCCCGCCGACTTCAACAAACCCTCCTCCCTATTTCCTTATTTTGTTTCCATTCTTTGCGCTATCTTCCTTCCTTTTTGCTTCGAGATTCTTTGAATTTAGTAATTCCTTAAAGCTTTTTTTTTTGATATCGTTTGAATGAAAGCTAATATTTTCCTTCTGGGAATTTCTTGTCCTTTTTCGTATAACTTATGTAGCATGATTAATAGGCTTTGTTCCTGGCTCTTAAGGTAGTTTAGGATATATTGCTTGGAGCATTTTGTACTCCGTGGATGCAACTGGGTTGATACCACGTGATCATATAATTCAGACGCATATATACCGAGATACCTACCCAGGTATTTATGTTTCTCTCCCTTGCAACTCCTAGCAAAGCTGGCAAATGCAAAGGAGAGGCGGCTTGCAGCATGCCAGCGGGGTATGCCGCTTGATAACCGACCTCGTAGGCTTTCGGCAAAGACGGCACCGTTCCGCAGTGTCTCACGTGACCTTGATCCCGAAGATGTGATTGGCTGGCTTCTTCTATCCCATTCAACCCACGTTCAACCTCCACACATCTTCACTTTTCCACCACCATAGCTCCATTATTTATCCTAAGAGACAGAGATGGAGAGAGAGCGTGTGTGTTCAAAATCTTACAATCGCTACGCTACACTCACGGGTTTATTATCTCCTTGACTATTTTACACAAACTTGTTTCTGCTGTGTGATACATTGGCAAGAGATTAGTATATATCCCTGCACCAGACCACCTGCGCCAATAGAAAAGTCGAACCTTATAAAGGTTAGATATACACTACGGTTTAGGCCGTCTGATCACCACGAGAGCAAAGGGTGCAGATTCTTAGGTGGCCTAGAATTGCGGGGAAAAGAGATACTATATAAGCCTAAGCTGTCCCTCACGCTTGGCTTTATTCAGGAAGCGCTCTTTTCGTATACCCATTCCTTCTCTTCTCCAAACATCCAAAAACAAACCATGGCGAACCCAACATTCTCCGAACGCCTGCAATCTCTCGCAGAGCCCGGCATAATATATGCGTCAGCTTCATACCGTACGTTTCCTCACTCCGTTCCCTTTGCATCTTTGGATGTCACAATCTCCAAAAAAAATAGATTCAGGGCTAACTTAAGCACACGCTATAGATTTCATATCCGTCCTGCTAGAAACGGTATTTAAGCGCGGAGAACTACTCGCGCCGTTCCTGCGCATGTCGAAGATTAGAGACGAGGCGTTTTCTAAATTTTGGATCAAGTTTTCAGGTTAGACCCCGGTTTCCCCCCCTTCTTCCTTTTTCTGTTCTTACTGTGTTTGTTATTATACCTGTTTTCTCTGTTTCCCGGCCAGGAGGGAATGAACCCCTGAATGAATTACCCCACCATAAATACTTTTGCATCCTTGATAAAAGTTAGGGGAGCAAATTTTCGCCTTTCTTCAGTTGGAATATGCAAGTGTGCCTTCTTGACTCCGCTTCGAACTTTATTGAAAAGCGAGCTTGCATCGCTCTTTTGATCCTCGACAATGATGAAATGCCCCTCCCTAACCTCTAACCTTCCTCGTGAGGTGCTAGGGACTATACATATGCCCAAGCATATCCTAAACACACACTCACACACACACACACACACACACACACGCACACACACACAAAGTTTTCTATCTAGATGCTTTCAAACAAAAGAAAAAAAGCTAACAACCACCATCAGGCGCCCGCGACACCTCCTCCCCCACAATTCCCGCCCCCCCACCCACCGGCTCCTCCGCTCTAATCCCCCCTCTCCTCTCCCTCGCCTCAGGCATTGTTCTCGACATCGGCCCCGGCACAGGCACCCAAACCCCCCTCTTTACGAACCCAAATTTACTTGCCATGTACGGCGCCGAGCCCTGTCTCGGTCTCCACGCCGATCTCCGCGCAAAGATAGAATCCAGCGACCATCTAGCGGGGAAATATCACATTCTGCCGTGTAGCGCGGAACCAGAAGCGCTTGTGCCCGCGCTCGAGAAAGTTGGCCTCTTCCCCCTCAAGGTCGGCGATAGTAATAGCAGAAATGTAATAAGCGAAGGCATCTTCGACACTATCGTCTGTGTGCGCGTTCTCTGCTCCGTGCCGAATCCACAATCCACAATTCGCGGGTTATATTCTCTGCTGAAACCTGGTGGGAAATTGCTGGTTTGTGAACATGTGGTGAATCCGTGGCAGACGAGGAAGGGGAGTGTTGTAGCGAGGGTGTTGCAGGGGGTGTATGAGGCGGTGGGGTGGAGGTGGGTTATGGGGGATTGTAGGTTGGGGAGGGATACGGAGGGCATGTTGAGGAGTGTCACCGCGGTGGAAGGTGAGGAGAAGGCATGGGAGAGTGTGGAGTTGGAGAGGGATTTTGGGTGGTCGTGTATTCCGTATATTTCGGGGGTGCTTGTGAAGAGGCGATGATTGGGTCGGGGGGAAAGGATGGGATGGAGTTGATGTGAGCGAAAGGGGGAGGGTCAATATGCAAGGGTTTTTATACTTATGGTGGCAACCCATATGATATGATATGGTCTGTATACAATTGCAACTTTTATTATTTTACCTGTTCTTCTTCAATGCCTAGAGATTATTTGGCCTTGTAGGTAGGTTGATGTGTCATGAATGAATATACAATGTTATTTGATTTTCTACTCAGGGGATATAGACAATCCCCTGTCTCCCAGTTGTCTTCAACAGGAGAAGCAAATATATACATCCTTGACTATATTGCTAATATCTATTATAATCCCCAAAAAATTATAATACCATCATAAAATCGTTACCATAGCTCCTATTAACAACTAATGAATATCATTCCTCTCTGCCCCACAAAAGATCATACATCAAAAATAAATCTATAAATCCTACACCATCCCTACCACACCCTCCCCCTCTTCATTTTCCCTAGGTTTCGGTTTCGGCTTCGGTTTCGGCCTTCCAGCCGGCCACCAATCAAACAAATCCAGCGCCTCCGTCGTCCACGGCCCCTGTTCTTCCTCGTCTGCATCTATTGGGCTGGAGGTCGCAGCAGCAGCAGCGGCAGAGATAAAACTATCCCTGCTCGTGGCAAAGACCATTTGTTGCATATTAGTACCTGAAGAAGTCTTGACTCTTAGTGTCGATGTATCTGATAAGGACTTTTGGAGGGGTTTGGGCGGTGGTGGCTTTGTTGCTGTTGCGTTTGATACAACTGTTGTTGTGGTTGGGGTTTGAAGGGGTAGGTTTGTTGGCGCTTGGTGTTCTGGTATTGGGGGAATCGCTGGCGTGATCATGGGGTGGTGGTGGTGGTCATGATCATCAAGAAGAGTATTCTGTGCCACGGGTGCAATTTCAGACCGGCTCCGGGTGAGCGTCCGTTGTTGAACAGCCTGCTTTTTGGGTGGTGGTGATAGTGGTGATGGTGCCGCCGGAGAATCGATTTGTGGCTCTGGCTGTTGCACAGTGTCGTCATTGGCTTTGACGCGGGCGTGGGCGCGGGCGGGAGATTTCTGGCGGCTCCGCTGGAAGAAATCATTGATACTCTTGGTCTTTTGGGATGATGGCGGTGGTAGGGATTCTTCTAGGGCCTGCAACATCGAGCTGGAGGGAACAAATGATAGAGAGGTATTGGGATCCCCGGGCGTGAGCACATTTAGCCTGGGGTGCTTCTTTTTCGGAGAGGAGCTACTAGGTCTGCGAGAACGTAGCCCGGGGGGAGAATCTGGTTTTGACGGGCTTATTTCTCGCGCTTTAGTCTTCGTAACAGTGCTAGAATCCTGGCGAAGGTTTGATGGCTTTTGAGCGATGTTCTTTTGGGGGAGTAGATCCCTGTACATTAGCTTCTTTCGTGGTTTTTCGACTGCTATTCGGAGAGTATTGAAGGTAGTTTCTGAGGATGATGAGTCGGGTATAGATGTTGAAAGGGTTGATATTCGGATTTTCGAGGCATCATGAGGAGTGCCTCGCTGGCTTGTCGGCGTTGGCGCGGTTCTTCTGGGCGGTGACGATGGCGGGAGTCGATGTGACCTGCGCTCCGCCTGGGATACGGTGGAAATACGGGACGATGAAGTTATGGGTATCGATGGTTTGTGGAACACTGGTTCAGGATTCCCATCGCGAGATTGAACTTCATGTGTTATGGCTGCGGGGGAATTGAGCTTCTGCCTTTTTGGTGCTCTCTCACTTGCTGCTGGTGGAGGAGTATTACTCGTGACCCGATGGCGCTCTTCATACGGCGACTTTGTAGGCAGACCAGCTCTCCCAATAGCGTTCTTTTTTATCCCCAGCAATTCATTCAAGGACTTTAATCGCGGATGCGGGGTATACGATTCGCCGGCGGTGCTGGGAGCTGAGCTCCTACTCATCGGGGAGAAGGGTCTTGCCGGCGAAGAACCCGTTGTTGATTGCCTCGTCTTCTTCTCTAGCAACTCAGTCAAGTCTGTCTCGCTCCTTTCCACGCATTCCCCGACCTGCACAAGCACCCCTCGTTCAAGCTCTAATTCATCGCCGTCCTGCAACGCTCCGCTCTCCCGCCAGTGCAGATCGCCAACGAAAATCCCGGTGACATCATAGACCATAATCCGCCGGTTGAAGGAGTGGAATCGTAAGAAGCCATCTTGCCATCGCTTCGCTTTTCGTCGCAGGTCGTGGGTGAACAGACAGCGGAATTTGGTGACGGGGGCGGTTGTTTGGGACGAAGCAACGGGGTTCGTTCGGGGGATTGAAGATGCCGACATTATTCCAGTAAAGTGCACAGAAATGCTGGGCTACTGACAGACATCGCCTCCTGCGCACTCTGCAAGCAACGGTTCCTGCAGCATCTCTCCATCTCTCTTCCTCATCGGAGTGCAACGAACAACGCGAAGAAGAGAGTCGCGGTTGGGGAGACGCGTCGTGATGAGTCAGCAGTGTCTATTTACGGGGCTGGACCTATACCTGATGCAGTACGGGGGTGTGTATTGTAGTCTGGGTACTCGGCACCTTGAGCTGGGAATTGCTAGGGACACCACCTTTAAACCTATTTGAGTATAGACTTGTAATTGCTGTACATATATTTTGATACATTATTTTCCTGATACTTACAGGTTTCCTCACTACCGAATTCACTGACCTGATTCTCTGAAGGCTGCCCCTGACCTCCAATTCACTGCTATGTACCCATGATTGATCTTTGTCACTATTGGAAATTTATGGATTTATGAGTTCTAGAGTTCATGAGTTCATGTGTTTGTAGAGATTATAGAGTTCATAGAGTTCATAGAGTTCATGGAGAAGGTAGGATTCATAGGAGATAAAAGAAGGCTGAAGCCATGAAATCCTCTGTCAGACTGGTAGTCAAGAATCTCTATAGCAGCAACCTACCAATTTGTATATGAATTCACTGGTTATCTCTTTTTATAATGTCAGCTTTAAGATCTCTCTCTCCCCCAATTCCCTAGGAGTTTGTAGTGTGTTGAGTGCAAGAATAGGATTCTATAGTAGAAGCTACCTAGAGATACTGACATCATATTTAGTGGAAAGATATTTGTACAGCTTTTACCAGATTAAACTTGATTGGAATTAGTAGGGGTGTGCCTAGCAATAATGGTGGTGTCTGTAGCAATTCCTCTTCAGCTCCTTGCGAATGTTATTGAGACTCCAAGTACAGAGTACGGAGTTTCTTATTATTATTATTATTATTATTGCATTATTCTGTCTGCTCTTCATTAGTGTGCTTATTGTAAACTAGTCGTGGCTCAGGGATCGTGTATAATTAATTATTTATCTAGTCTACCCGCAGCTATTTATGTACTAATTATTATTTATCCCGGTCGTGTCTCAACTGCTTCATCCAGAGCCTGGAGGTTGTGAATGTATTAGTTATTATTATTTATTCCCCGCCAGCTGAAGACGTCGAGGTCTGGACCACTGACTGACCATTTTATTTTGCCTTGATTATATTCTGAATTCTCCCCTCCAGCTGGACCTGGCCCTCTGCTTTCTCCCCTTTGTCTGTCTCGAGCCGATGTCTCTCGTTGTAGCCTGACTCGACCAGTCTCTCCATCCCTGCGAGATCAACATCAAAACCTGCCCTTCGTTTTGTCTTGCATCTTGCTCCCTCTCTAAGCCTCTGCCGCCCGTTCTTCTCTCACCAACTACGCCACTCCCTTGCAACGTCAGTGCTGACAGCCTCTGTCTGACCCTCTCGTTCGCCTGCCAACCGCCCTTCCTCGCCGCTCGTTCTGAAACAAACATCTCCACCCGGTGACGACGCCCGTTGTACCAGTTCCCGCGTTCGACTTTTGTCCAACATCCCACCATTTTCCGCCCGCTTCAAGCCAAACCCGGCCCTTTCCTTTGGCATTCCGTCCCTCGAAAATTTTCATCCAAACGATTCCCCACAGCCCGTTTCCCCGGAAGAAGCGGTTATTTCCTTCGTTGACGACCCCCCTACTGGTCTAAGCACACATTGATGCTCGCCACTATCACAAAGCCACCGCCAACCCCTCCACCGACAAAATGAATACTATGCAAAGGCAGTTTGGAAAGTTTATGAAGCGGTCTGCAGATGACAGCCAGGTGTCTGTTCTTCTTAAAGATTTTGATGACGCAGACAAGCTTCTCGCCAAGGTATGGAGCTCCCCCGCTTGGGCATACGTAAAACTGGAGGGACTCTGACAATCGAGCTGTGGCATAGATTATCGATTCGAGCAAGGCATGGCGAGACGCTTGGAGCGCGATCCTGACGTACCAGGCAAGGCTGGCCCAGGAGTTCGAAACCCTCTATCAGCCCATCGTTGGAGCATCGGAACCATCTGCAGGCCATCCACCTGTCATAACCCCCGAAGCTACGGTGGCACGCACCTCACGATTGAATCAGGACTACGAGGAATTGAAGACGGAGCTGTTGGTCGAGGTGAACAGCGTGGACGAGAGAATGATTAGGCCGGCGACAGATGCGAAGGACTATCTTCAACCTATGAAGAAGATAATTAAGAAGCGAGAAGACAAAAAGGTATTTGGTCTCTCTTTCGCTCGAATTGTTCACGGTTACGCCATGGACATTACATCCATCTACGATCCACCATTTGAGTGCTACTGTTCTGGAGCGCTGTGTATCGGTAGTCTGCTCAGCGGGATGCTAATTTTATTGGAAATTCTAGCTTGATTTTGAACGGTATCAAAGTCGTGTCGATTCAAATCGGAAAAAGACAAAGCGCTCTGATCGGGATAACGCGGCATTGGCCAAGGCTGAGATAGATTTTAACAAAGCCAGAGAGGTTTTTCCTCCTTCCCCAAGAGCTCCTCCCCCCTTTATTGCATCTCCAAGCTGACTTTCGAGCAGGAGTACAACGCCGCAGACGACCATCTCTGTGCCCACCTCCCAGGGCTTATAACTGCGATTTTCTCTATGCTTCCGCACCTTCTCGCAGCCCAGATCGAAATACAAAACACCCTCCTTGCTCTCTACTACACCACACTACATAATTACTGCGAACAAGAAGACTTCCCGTCCCCACCCCCGCCGATGGATGTGTTACTTCAAACCTGGGAGCGGGACTTCCTTCCCATACAGCGAGAGGCGGAGTCCTTAAGCTGCATCGCAAACGGCAAGGCTGTACGACACCCCCGGACCTCAGACGACCACAGAAATGGCGCACATACGAATGGCTTCGGAGCACGCCGTACAGGTAATCACACCGTCGTCCGTAAGCCCTCAGCCTCACCAGTCCGCAACATGTCCGCTCCTCCGCCCGTGTCTCTTGACACGAAACCAAAATTAAACGGCTTGCACGCCAACTCGCACTCTAATAATCACCTCACTACCTCTCCTAACCTTGGCTTCTCACCATCCCATGCCAGCGTGTCTTCCGAAACCTCAGAACCCCCTTCCTCATACCATACTCCCATGGCTTATGCCCCCGCCGCACGGCCGGGAGACTACTTCAGCCGTGACCGCCAGCCCTCATCATCCTACACATCCACCGCCACAACACCAGTGCTAGCAACGACTGTGACATTTGCAGCCGCAGCCGCCGCGAAGAAGAAACCGCCCCCACCCCCTCCTCCTCGATCCGCCTCCGCCAACCAACAAGCCATGTACGTCACCGCACTCTACGATTTCGGCGGCCAGGGCGCTGGCGATCTTGTCTTCCGCGAAGGCGACCGGATCCGCGTGATGAAAAAGACAAAGAGTACGGATGATTGGTGGGAAGGGGAGCTTCGAGGCGTCAGGGGCAGTTTTCCGGCGAATTATTGTCGGTGAAAAAAATTAATAATAATAATGGAAATGGAAATGGAAAATGCGCAAGGGAAAGGAAGAAAAACCTTCAAAGGGATGGGTTTTTTTTTTCTCTCTCTGTATCTTCTCTTTCTTCGAAATCTGTGTGGTTTTATTTATTTAAACTATGATCCCCCCAACCCACCTATCCTCATTCCTTCCCCTAGAAAAGGGGGGAGGAGAGGGAGGTGGGAAGTATTTTAATATGTCATATAAATCTCAAATCAGCGTGCTTTTTTTTCCTCTCTTTTTTAACCCCTTTTTATTGACATTTTTTACTTTTCTCAACTCACAATTCTTGATTGAACACCTCGTGTGATGAATATGAAGTTTTCTCCAGATAATCTCCCCTCGTTCATTTTCTTTTCTTTTCTTTTCTTTTCTTTTTATGTTTTGTGATTTCTTTTTTCACCATCTCAATATCCTAACATTTTATAATATACCACACTACTATACAAGGGCACAAAAAGCACACACAATACATGGGGTCAGGAAAATATTCAACGCTCAAGCAAAAAAACTAAATCAGAAAAAGTTGGGAAACATTTACTCACAGCAGGGGAATGGACATATTTGTCTTCATTCTTCTTGTATGTATATAGTGAAATTTTGGGGGAGTATGTGAGAGTTGGATGTGGGAAAGAAAATCAACACCAGAGGAAACTATAGGTATCTCATTATTATTATTATTATTATTTATTTACTATATACATAAGAGGCAGGGAGGGGAACTCTTTTGTTTAAGTGGTTATTCTAGATCTTTTGAGAGGTAGGGGGTTAAATATGTATAACTTTATTCTTTACTCTTCTCCTCTCTACTACCATACCTCTTTTGATGAAAACAAGAGCATAAAATTAAGCAGTGCAAGGAGAAAGGAAAAAAAAACAGGGATAAGTGTCTCAGTTTTTCTTCTTCTCAGAATTGATTTGATCTTCCCTTTGCTATATGCATGATTCATAGATATGCTACCTTTATTAGTGTTGAGAAAATTAAAAATAAATAATGGAAAAATATGTAACAGTAGGTGAATGTTTCACAGAAGGTGAAGAGATTCAAGCCAGGGCCACTGGCCATAAAAGCTTTGACTGTTGCCAATCATTGAAGTATTAGGTATTTAAAGACTATGTAATAATCCTTCTTAATGCCTACATACAATACCTGATGATTCAAAAAAGAATGAGCCTTCTCCCCATAATCCAGAATCCAAACAAAACAATCCCAAAGCAAGTGCTATAGGGGCAGGAAAGAGTATCTAAGCGGGGCCAAAGCGAAGGGACACCAAAAACAGAAACGTGCCCAAATGGTATATAACGATCGCTCCTCTTTAAGTATCCCAAAGATGATGAACGTACCATTCAACCTTTCCTTCCAAACCCCAACAATGCTCTCACCAATAAATCCCGTAGTGACTGTATCGGCTAGAGGAACGCAGGCTCATAGTTGCTCTCTTCCGAAGTCGCCATTTGGCGTCTTCTATCGCTTAAGAATATATCCACCATCCGCTTGCTGCTAATCGTCGAATGAATGTCTTCTAATTTTGGGACGCCTCCTTCCGTGTCGCCCCAACGGGATAAATCAGGGATGTTCCTTGTGTTCTCGTTGTTGACGCCGCCATTGTCTCTTCGCGAACGCGCTGAGCCCACTCGAGCAGCTTGAGCTTGTTTCTTGAATTCGACTGCACGTACGTTAGGGGAATACCGCGCATATCTATTCCGATGTGCCTCTGCGCTATTCGGCAGAGTTGCGTTCACGGGAGGACTAGCCAATGGTTCGCGTTTATCAGGATGTCGTGACTTGCGATATACCAGCGGAGAATTACCTGGAGTAGCAGATGCACTCCTCGAGCGGAGAGATCCCGGTGACGGGGTAGGTGACGGAAGCGCCTCCCTCGTTATACGCACACTCAAAGGAGTATGTAACCCCGTTACGAACGACGGCTTTCGGACAACGGTTTGGGATACGCAAATGGGCAAATCTGGAGACATGCGAAGAGGCATGGAGAAATTGCTCTGCGGGCAGCGCTGTATTTCCGTGAGTGGTGGTCTTGGTGCTAGATCCAATGACGCTGTTTTGGAGCCTGTAGGAGCCTGCATGTTCTGATCGACTTCGAGAGTAGGTTCACCCTCGTCTTCTTTGAAAACATCATCACAGATCTGAGCGTTTTCTCTGTAATGACTCACAACCTTGCCTGGCGGGGTCTCCAAAGTATCTCTCGCTGTGGCTGCTGCATCGATTGAATCTAGCTGGGAATTCATCCATGATTTCCATTCTGCACTACCTTTTATCCGCCTATCGCCGACACCGTTGTTAGGCGAACAGCTAGGTCGATACGGCAATCTGTGGCTTGCAAGTATTGTAACAGTTCCTCGCTCATCACCAGATTCTGAAAATGTCCGATTAGTGGGGCTCCTGTGCCACAGGGGAGATCCCCCGCTTGTAGTCCTGGAATAAATGCTGGGCGATGTAGGACATTGCCTGTTGGTGGTTGGGCGTGATACAATCACACTACCCGAGTCATCGTCCGAATTAGTGAAGGGGAAACGTGTTGGTGTCCGAACTGATCGACATGGGCTACCGCCATACGCCTTACCACCCCCAAAAAACAGAGATGATTTGGACTCACGAAGGGGGCCTCTCGAGCGTCGCGACTCCATAGCTTCATTGTAGTTGGCGACTTGTTGTGGCGTCAGACCAGGAGCGCCTCCTGGATAATTTGATCGAAGAGTCGATTGGCTCCGGATGCTGGCAGGCCTCTTTCGACTCACGAGTACAGTTGCTCCAGGTCCCGCAGACACCTCACCGGCCACATGCCTAATTGTATGGCCGGTTCGGTGCGAACAAGCTGAGGAGTTGCGGTCACCAACAACCGAAACAGGAGATGCAGCTCGGGGAGTAACCTCTCCATCGTGATGACTCTCAGAACTCGACTCATTTATTCTCCGTCTCAAAGCCGAATATACGCGATGACTGTCGATGGTTGTGTCCGAACTGTTGCCTCCCGTAATAATCTGAAGTGGCTGCCTAAAGACTGAATAACCATCGTTGTAATGGAGAGATAATGCCGAAGGACATGCCTCACGAGGATCATTGAGCTCATCGATGACCGAAAGGCGATTCCCTTCCGAGGTCACTGGCCTTGCAGCCAGAGTATTAGTAGCAGTAGAATTTGCCCAACTCGTGATCCGAGAACTTGCAATGGAGAAGCTATCGGTGCTTTTCATCGTGCGTACGCTCGCCGGCCTGCCAGAAAAATTTGCGGAATAGTCACCGTACATAGAGTGAGACTCTTGTCCTTGGTTCCCCAACATTTTGTCCTCACCATCGTGGACCTCAGAATCGACATAGTCACTGAACTGGGTTCCATGACCACCCTCTCGCTGCGTGGAAGCATTGTCTGGCTCCTGTTGCGACGTCGAGGAGCGCCCAAAAATACGACGAAGACCTTTCTTGATGGAGAATGAAAATGATCGACCCTTCGGTGTGACTTGGTTTCCCGACGAGATTCCACTCTGCGTACTCATTCCACTTGTGGATCGTAGTGATTTTCGAAATGGCCTTGTCACCTGTCTCTGTTTTCTAGCATAAAGCGACTCAGCATCGTCGATCTTTGCCTGCTGTGCCATATTCTGCAGGAATTGGTCCCTGGCCAGTTGGACAGCAGCATCCTGAGGCTGCTGACGATATTGCTGGGAGACTTGCTGAGAACCGCGCCTGAAGAACGACTTGGACCGTCTGAGTGTAGCTTTCGATAAATGTCCGCTGTCATTACCATCCGTGGATTCACGATATCTTCGAGGCGAGCGTGACGTTTCGACAGAGCCTGCTGCCCGTGGACGGGTAGAAAACATAGATTTTGCCCTGCGCAGCCGGCGATAGGATGACGGGGCCGATGGAATATTTTCCTCGAGTGTGGCGCCAAATTCTGACAATTGATAGGTAGCTTCGCTATCCCCAATCTGATAATCCTCGTTAGGAACGTGGTCTCTAGAAATCGCAATGCCTGGACACTGGCTACTAGGAGATTGGGCGCCATCGTTGTCGCTGAATCGGATACTTCGTGGCTGAGGTTGATAACGCTGGGCTGCACAAGGATTTGGATCTCTGGCTGGTGTGCTTTCGTACGACTGTCCCGATGACCGCTGATTTGCCCTTTGCATGGCAATAGAGGCAGCAGTCAACGCATGATATCGAGTCCCACGGTCGATTGGAGGAAGGGGTGGAGCTTCCTGAGGAGAGCTAACAGACGACGTAGACTTTGCTCGTCGCAATCGTCCCCTTGCGCTGCTCGATGATCTGGAAAGCATATTGCAAGTGGGTATTTATGCTGGCAGATCAAAGGTTTGACAATATACAATTATTGACATAAAATCAGGTTCACAAACAGAAACGATGCATTTAAGAAAATATTTAAGCTCTCTTGTGTCTTAAACATTGCAGACGTAAAAGCAGAGAGACCTTTTAGAAACCCATGTTGATATTCCAACCTGGCCGAAGCTGGAAGGCGCTGCAGGCGTGGGAATAACGCGTCTTCACAAGGAAAGCGCAATCAACCATTGTGGAAGATTTGATATAAATGAAAGAGCTCTGTCTCCATCGATGAATATCATGATTCCGCCATGTAAAGTTTGCGGAATCTAAATGCAAAAAGAGAGCATCCTGCTGTCGTAGGATGGCAGACCACGAATCGCCTTTAGCAAACTGGAAATATTTGGTTTGGGCTGAATTCCATCTTGGAGAACAGGGTGACGAAGGAAACTGAGTCTCTGGGAAAATTCAGAGGGCAAATGAAGGGGAACTAGACGTAGTTGTTTCGAGTGCACGAAGTGTTATTCCCATCTCGAAAGGGGCAAAAACCGCCGATAAGGGGTCGAGTCATGTGACGAGCACCATCAGACGGCTGAGTCATCATTTATTGCCATGAATCACGTGCCAGGTTGATCGCTTCCAAAGTTGCAAGGTTGACAACACAGCTAACAACAGCAGCGGCGAGAAGAGATCGTGTAGATTCCAGTATATATGTCTACATGATCCAGAATAAGTATAGGTATACCGCTTCTTCAGATATGACTTCCGAGATGGCCTGGCTAGGTCTATATATTGTTACTTTTAATTGTGCTCGGAATCAAGTCCAGCCCGACCTATTTGCATCTCACCTCTTTGACGTCCTTCCTAAGACCAGACCCCAATCCCTAGCTCTACCAGAGATTCTTGTGCTATCACTACAGGAGATATCCCCAATAGGCTATGCATTCCTGGGAGGATCCTTCCTGGATCCGTATTTCGATGCACTCGGCGAAGCAGTGGATCTGGCGACTGGGGAGGAGCAGTACACCAACATCATTACCAAGAATATTGGAATGACAGCTATCATGGTGTTTGTACGACAAGATGTACTGCAGAAGATATCATGGACTGCAACCGCAGAGGTTGGAGTCGGTGTGCACGAGGCTGGCAACAAGGGGGCGGTTGCCGTACGATTGGGTTATCTAACCGACACCGAGACAACCGAAACGGTTGATTTGACGTTTGTCGCCGCCCATCTTGCACCAGATGAAGTGCAGGTTGAAAGAAGAAACGAGGATTGGAAAAGCGTTTGCCAACGACTTGTGTTTACCAGCCCTGGAGAACGTGAGGGTTCGCAAGCTCATAACGCAGAAGACGATGAGGAGGAGGATGTTCCTCTCCTTCAGCAGCGCGCATATCCATCAACCAAAGAAAGTGGTGTATATTCACCAGGATCATATCTGTTTGTCGCGGGGGATCTAAATTATCGTACATCAGATATCCCACCTGGACTAGATGGTCACAAGCTGTTTCCGCGGAACGTGGAAGACGCGGAGAACCCCCACCACTTTTCCCATCGGATCGCATCTGACCAACTGACTCGAGAACTACAAGCTCAAAGGACCCTCCATAACCTGACAGAAATGCCCATTACCTTCGCACCTACATACAAATTCTCCTCTGAGGCTTGCGAAGCTGCGGGACATGATGCCCTTGGCGGATGGCAGTGGGCGAAAAAGCGATGGCCGAGCTGGTGTGACCGCATACTCTTCCTAGATGCCTCAGGGGCGGCTGACGCGTCGGAGCGATTACAAGCCCATGCATACGATTCCTTGCCGTTGTTCCCAACATCAGACCACCGAGGCGTTGCACTCTCTGTTTCCGTTCCCTTGAAACCCGTCCCTCCACCCGCTGCCTTCGTGCCGCCATTTGAAATTGACCCAGACTGGAAGGTTAAGCGGGCCACAGCTCGTCGGAAGGAACTTGTTGTCGGCATTATAGCCTATCTAGGCCTGACGTGGGAAGGCAATGGGCTTATTGTAGCTACTTCTCTGGCCGTGCTTGGTGGATACATTGCACTGCGTTCGTTCCTGGCTTCATGACCTCGTTGAAGCCCGCGTGCTGAGTATCGAGCTTCCTTTTGCCCTTTGTTTAGTTCAAAATGAAGCCGTTGTAGCCAATTGCAGAAAGACCCAATGTTATTTCCTCTAATGGTCCACATACCTTCCAATCTATCAGCCGCAACCCCAACCCGCCAAAGCGGCAGAGGAAGCCTAAGGCTGCGGCGTTTGCTCCACAGTCCACACGCCCGCTACATGCAATCTTGTGGATATCTTCCGAGGCTGACATGTCGCACAACATATTCAGCCTCCTGTGCCAGGCGTGTCCTTGACCCCCCAATCCATCAAACGTAAGCACTATTCAACCGTGTTTTCGAACCGCAAGCCGAGGGCCTAGACCCCCCCTTCCTAAACCCGATCTTTGGTAACGGAGCATGCCCCATCCTGCATGTAACTGCCCCCCCCCCCCCCTTGTTGTTCTCCACCTATAATAAACCTAAATTAAAAAACCCAGACGGCCCATATCAGCCCTTTCCTGCTTTCCTTCCTCGCCCCCACTTCCAGGCTCTAGATCGGTAATGAAAGTGGCAAAAACATATCTGACATGAAACATCGGTTTTAGTTTTTTGTGTGTGGGGTTTCTTTTCCTTCGAGATCTAGACACACGGGATGTGGAGAAAAGTCCATCATTCATTTCCTCCACGGCACCGGGGGGCTGCTAGTGTTTCGGTGTCGATATCATACATCAGCCATATGAAAAAGGACGGCTTGTAGAGATTTATGAAATGAAATTTTGATAACGCCCGCCTCTCTCATCTTGTGGATTGGGGGGGGGGGGGCTAAGATAAATATTTTTCCTAGATGTACGCGAGGTTGCAGGCTTTCTCCGGACAAGACATTATTCTTATGGAGAGAGGACAGCCTCGAACGAATCGGACATCCTCAAACGCATTTCAAGGGAGATTTGCAGCAGCCCGGTCGATGCTGTCATCATTGTGGGGGACGAGGTTGCGCATTCCTTCGCTGAAGCAGTGGGGAAAAGCCCTGCAAGACAGTCCCGCTTGCACAAGCGCGGATTGTGCTTGACGGTATGGGCGAATTACGGAGGACCTAAAAGCCCAAAGATTTGGGACTCACTTATCCAAGTATGAGGTTCTGAAGGATTTTGCGACTATTTTACTTCTTTGGTCTGCGGGACGGCAATATTAACTCAAATGAAAATGTTCATGTGGGTGAATAACATGGGAAAGCAGCCTCCGTGTCAACACTGTGACAATATTAACCACTTGGGAATCTAGCATCTTGCTTAGTTACTCCCTAGTTAGTGTTTGTATTGTGAGTATTGTAAGTTGGGTATATAAATCACCAGATCTTGCCTATACTTAGTCCTTACTTAGAGACTACTCGCCCAAATCCTTGTAAATAGGATCCTCAGGCACGATAACATAAAGGCTGGATAACAAAGGTCAAATTATTTGTCTGGGAAGAACCGGTATCACCAAAGAGTAACAGTATCATTGAGGGGAGATATTAGAAGCGTCTGACAATCCAACGAGATAATTCTTCAAGTACACTTTCACTCGCAAGAACGTCCCAAGCAAACATTATTCCGCTACGCCATGTTCGGCGAGCTCGGCATAGTCCGGCAAGTCCCATCCTCGTACATCCTCGCGGAGGACCCATTTGCTCAATACATCGAGGTGCAGGCTCGAAGCTAATCCTGCGATGAAGTTGAATACAGAAATACCCCAGCACGACGACGGAAGCCAGACGCCGCCTGTGTTAAGCTTTTGTACTTGGCTGACGAAGGGCCTGAATTGACTGTTGTAGGCTTCCAGTGCGGAAATAAGGCCAGCCCCAACATCACCTCCATTCCCGCTGTCAACTCCATTGGAACCGTTCAAGTGCTTCGCAATTTCGCCCGCTAGGACGTAGGCGCCGACAAGCGCTGTCGTGGTGCCCATTCCAGTCAGTGGTGAAGGACAATAGGCAGCGTCCCCAACAAGAACAACACGGCCGCGAGACCAAGAGTCCAACCTGACTTGCCCCGCCTGATGAGTGAAGAAGTCGTTAGATAACGAGTCATCTTGCATAGCGCCGACAAGGCTTTGGGCCTTCCATCCTGCATCTTGAAAAAGCTCGGCCCATACTTTCTTCTGCTCCCGAACCTCACCCTTCATGACCTTGTTCAGTCGATCTGACTCGCCGGAATATCCCAGATATGCCTGGGCTCTGTGGGAGTCGTGTTTTCGAGTGACAATAAACCGGTTGTTTGGCGCAAAATAGGATGTGGCAATGTACTCGCCGTCTTCCTGAGGAATGGTGAAATATGCCATATACATATGAAGACGGTAAAAAGGATCTGGGCTATCGGGGTTTAATATCATCTTCCGGATCCGTGATCCTTGGCCATCGGCACCGACTAGAAGATCAAATCGGTCCTTTAAGCCGTTTGAGAATTGGACCTCAACAGAGCTTTCGTCTTGCTCAAAGCGCTCGACGGTGACGCCAAAGATGTACTTGACATGGTCCTTAGTAGCGCCGTACAGGATACGACACAGGTCTCCTCTCATGATCTCGAACTCGGTGGTGAAACTCTGCAATCCCTTGCCAGTCCTATTTGCAGGGAAGAAGGCTTTCCGTCTTCCGGAGCTGTCCACGAGTTCAATACCTGTCTCGTCGACGACTTTGGCGCGGAAAGCCTGTTCTAGGCCCATGCGCTTCATGGCCTGGATGCCGTGCCCCCGCAAGTCAATCTGCTGTCCACAGGCCCGCAGGCAGGAGAAGCGCTCTACGATGGTGACATCATAGCCGATTTTCGAGAGCCAGAAAGCAAGAGCAGGGCCAGAAATCCCCCCTCCACAGATTAGAACTTTTAGTGCTGCCATGGTCTGATGTTGTGCACAGGTGCTGGTCGTGCAACGGGCACACTTGAGTGTTGGGGAGCTAACAAGGCTGTCGTATGCTACGGGGGTCGTAGCCTTTCAGGAATAGGAACAACGGAATGAGCCTTTGTCTTTCATGTTCACAGAAGCGGGAGCCCCTTTAAATAAGCCGCTCTGGTAACCCAGCTTTTCCATCGCAAAATTGATCAATTCACCGAATTCACCGAATTCACCGAGCTTAGCGTAATTGCGATGTACCTGTATTGTTTTGAGGGTGAGGTCAGTTTATTGAGGTGCGCATGCAAATGGCGGAGATAAGCTCCCTTCAGTAGCCCACAAGTTGCTCATGCCAGTCGTCCCACAGGATGTCACTCGGTGAATAGTCCGGGCTATCATCCATGTGGAACTCGCATTGTTTGTCATTGGCTACTATTAGCCAGTTCACCCAATCATCTTGTGTGTAGTTAACATAGGCTCGGAGATACCGCTATAGGCGAAGCTGCTTTCCTCGTTTTGGCTAGAAACCAAATAGATCTTCCATGTCCCAGGTGCCAAAAATATCCGACTCAACCGCTTCCCCCGGGAGTCCGAGGCCTTCGTTTACCTAGCAAATCATGTCAGCTCCCATCTAGGCATCAAGCTCTCAAAATACGAACCTGAAAGTTGCTGATCGGCCCCTGTAGTACGTTTGCTGCATCTGCCTCAGGGATGCCACCTGTCGGGGTAAGCATGGTGGGAGTTTGTAGCGTCTGGAAGAGTTAGAGCTGGTCAGGTCTCGGTTAGGGAGCACAGGGTGCAGGCGCACTCACATTTCGGCGCAGCGTCTTCTCAACCTTGGCCTGCGTCTTCCAAGTATATAAGTGATACCCGACCCTTAAAATCTGCTCCGCTACCTTTGACCGACTGAACCCCGCCGACTCAGGCCAAAGCTTTGCTTTCACTAGCGACAAAGCCATGGCCAAGACATAAAACTCTGGCATCTTCTTGCCAATGGTATATACTTGTGTTTCAATAGCAGCCAATGCTACTTCGGTAATAGATATCAGCGATTCAGCAAAGTTTGGGACTACTGTTAAGATGGGCGATGAACCTATCATCTCCATAAGTTGACATTCTCTCTCAAGTCAGATCCGTGGGCGACGTACCAAATCCAGAATCGCTCATATATAACTCGTGACATACTGCTAATGCAGCTTGAAGAGTATCACTAGGTATGAAATATCTTATCGTGCTACCGGGCTGCAAGATACCCTTAAACTGGCAGAGGATAGTCGTCGCGGCTTCTAGGCGTGCTCGTCTTGAGTGTGCATATTTGGGCATTTGCTCCCCTAGCGACGCGAACGGAGTGTGCAATATGATTATATATTGGCGCAGTATTAGCTCCAGGAGCACTCGTATACGAGACCCTTGCCAGTTGCCTGCATCATCTGCAGCAGGGTGTCTCCACGCCGGGATGTTATTTAGGTGCCGTGATAGTTCCTCATCCAAGTTTAAGACGTCCTCGTAAGACAGGCCAATGCTTGCGCTGTTGGCCCAGGCGCAGATCCTTAACCGTAGCAGAAGGGACTTGGTCAAGACAGCATGGAACGTCGAGTCCGTAAGCACTTCAAGAGGCTCTGCTGTCGGTAAGTCTGAAGAGGGCTCGTCAATGGCATCGTCGCTAAGGTTCATGGGCGCAATTGTATTGAAATCTCCCTCTCGTACTGAAGGAGGCATCCCACGATCGACTGATGCCTGAAGGTGTAGTTCGACTATGGTTGCCCATATCCGTCTTCGCATTTCGACGTAGAATGGAGATACCTTAGCGTGATCGTTGGGCTCCCTGTGGTAGCCAGCGGACATAGCAAGTTTGATTAGGTTGCCTGTGGTGATCCATGCTTGGTTCGCTGAAACGCCGTTAACTCGCCTGGCCACTGCCAATAAACAGGAGGCCTGGAAGACCCTTAGATCCGGCCGTTTTGTGCACCCCTGTATGAACGATTCCGTAGATTCCACCCACTTGAGCGCTGTCTCCAAAATTGCGGGTTCTACACTTGAAGGTTCAGCCGTGCTGGAGTTGTGCAAGACTAACACGCTCGCCATCATCGCCAGCAGCTGCGCTACAAATATGGGCGCTGCAGTCTGTGGATTTTCCCAATACGTGGCATAATCCCTTCGGAATGAGGGTATGTGGAGAATGCGGAGTGTTGGCTCGAGACAGTTGAGGTAAACGGCGACAAGTTCGTCGGCCATCTGGCGAGGAGGGAGTAGACCGTCCAAGGAACGGCCCTCGATGCCTCGCTTGTCTTTGCAAGTACTTTTGAACGCCTCAAATTCGGCACGTAAATTATTGATTGCAGAATTTTCGGACTTAACTTCTTGGATATGTCTATGAAGACCTTCGAACTGTTTATTGTGAGTAGACTGTTCAAATACTCGAGGACCTAATGGGAAAGGTACCTGGGAATACATATTCATGGGATTCGTCTGGCCGGAGAATCTGGTTTGAGCATCTTTTCCCTGGAGGTACATGGAACTTCTGGTAACTTGTGTCGGAGTCTCTCCTGCAATAGCTGCACAAGCATGGGGGTGGTTCCCTAACAGAGAGCTTCCCGCAGCTCGAATTGCCTGCGCATGGCTATCTGCCGTTGCTGGATCGATTACCTCTTGTCTTGACCTGTAAGTGGTGGCTCCTGCGTGTCGTTTCGGCAAACTAGGGGCGCTACCCTGCGCAGGAGCATGACTCCGTGAGAATATGTCGTCGCTGTAAGCACAAGCGTCGGCCTGGCCCATCCGAGCGCAGCGGTCACAGGAAGGGAACTTTCGATCGCATTTAACCTTGCGACTACGACATTGCTCGCACGCCAGGGCTGGCCTTCTGCGCTTGCGGGTGGGGGCCTTCGGATCTCGGCCTTGGCCCTGTTCTGGAATTATTAATGTGGTCGAACCTACGTCATTTGCTGTTGACATTGTTGTTGCTATGCTCGCTGGCTGTTGTGAAGGTGGCTACCACTACGGAGTAGACATTTGGGAGAGTTGCTACGGAGCCGAGATGCAATTGTCCGAAAAGACCGAGTACAAAATTCTGCGGGCCGTTAGGTTAGTTAATCCGATGTCCGAGAAGCCTAGAGGCCTTGGCATTAAGAAGCTGGTCAGACGAGATTCGTCTTTTATAACTCTGCCCTTCGCTCTGGAGTCTGGACTCACGCACTGGCGGCAGCTGCTTAACACTGTGCGCAAGGTCCACGTCCCGCCACATTGTCAGGCGAGGTGTTCAAGAAAGAAATGATGCCTTGCACCTATCCCTGTAGCGCGCCGCCAGCAGACAGAAAATGCCCGTTGACCTGTTCCACTCGGGTAAGGAATCACCATGATGCTTAAACTGGAACCGTACTTACCTGTCAGTAGGTATCGACCCAGCCCTGGAGACAAAGCCGGCGGAGGAGTATTCCGTGGAAAGAGTACCAGACGATGGACAAATATATTACAAGATCTGCAAATATCAAGGCTATCAAGGTCTTTGGGACCCCTTTCTCGAGAACCAATGGTGGGCTCATTTAGGGGCGACCTCTGAGACGAAGAGGGATAATATGACGCAAATCATTAAAAGCTCTGATTTCAGAGCCCAATTTGTTATAGGAAATAGAAGAATAGAGCTGTGGCAGGTAGGCTTCAGGCTTTAGAGAACTGTTATACTCAATGTTGAGTATGTATGTATGTATGTACATGTACCTACCTGGTAGTTAGTACCTTATGGGCCCTACACGGTTTCAAACTACAGTACACAGGACTGTAGCTAGTGCAGCAGCCTCTCTTACTCAAAGCAACTTTTCTTTTGGGTATTTCAACAGTTGTTCTACTTGATAGAGAGTTTGTTTTAGGGTAAGAGAGGCTGCTGTGCTGTAGTTTGAAACCATGTAGGGCCCATAAGGTACTGAGTACATATGGAGACCCTTAAAATTTCGTGCAGATTTATCAAATATACTTAGCATACAGTTCTATACTATTCAGCAAACAGATTAACACCCCCCTTATAAGCGCATGGAGTACAGTTTTCCCCTCAGAAATCAGAAAGGGCACTCCTATATTTCTGCAACGAGCCCAACATCCCGTACCTTACGGCTCTGAACCTTGGAAAGATTATATGTAAACTATCTGCGGAGCACAGGTCTTGTCTTTTGTTTAACCGAACATCCATCTCAACCTGATGACACCGCGAGTTTGGCTGAAGCTCTCGTCGATGCTTTCAACTGGCGACTGGAACATGGCCTGCGGCGGGGTAAATCGATTGATGAATCTGAAGCCAGAGCTAGTAATTTCACGAGGGAGGAAGCGCCGGGATGGACGGCGAAAGTTGCATCTCTTGTGAAGCCGTTAAATCTCATAAAGTCTAGTTCTGAGCCGCATAATGTATTCCTGCATAGGAATATCCGAGCGGGCATGGGTTATCTGTACACAGTATGATGATGCATCCTCCGAACAAGGGAATATGTACGGTATGAAAAGTCAAAGTAGACACAATAGCCATTTAAGCATGTCAAGCAAATCGCGGTTATAATTGTTTCAAAGCTTTCGCCAACGTGGCGAAACACTTTTTACTTCAATTGATCAGTCACTGCGAGCTAATTATAACCATCAAGGGTAACCCCCTAGCGAGAGTCAAAGTGATCTGTACAAATTTACCAATTGTTACCTTTCCGGGGTGGATAGATCTCATTCATCTGTTGCATAATTTCATATCGTGCCCAAATTGCACGAATGCTAGGGTAGAGTGATTTAATGGTGAATGTAGATGGCTACCTTTCTTAGCTGCAGAGCCCATCCAGTGTAGTTATATATGGAGACGCTTGAATTTCGTGTAGATCTAACGAATATGCTTGGCATGCAGTTCTGCACCATTCAGCAAACAGATAACCCTCTCCCCCCATGAGCGTATGGAGTACAGTTTACCACCCAAAAATCCTGCTGTTCATTGAACAGCCTACTCTCAGCCATGGTTTACACTCATATACTCAGAAGCGTTGAAATCCTTGATCTAGCGGGCATTGGCAGGAGGGGCAGGGTGTGGGGGTACCGTCAAGCATCATCCCACCTAGCCTCTCCTCCCCCAACCCCCACCACATTGCCTTATCCCCAGATCCTCCATCCATGAAGCATGCATGCATCATGATATCATAATGAAAATCATCAAAAAAACAACATTCCACAACCTTGTTTTAAGGAAAGGTAATTGTTCGCATGAAGTTTGGAAAACCGGATCTCTTCGAGACGATCAAAGTGGTCCACTGACTGCTCCCGGAGCGTTGGGCATCAATGCAGAAATGTCTCAGTCAGATGATAGGGAGAAGGAGGTTCGCAGCTTTGAAATGGGGTAGTTGGAGAAGAGGTAAGAGGAACGGGGACAGGGAAAAAGGGGAGATCAGAGAAGATTAGATAGAACTATATTAGGAAACGGGATAAAAGCAGGTTTATAGCTGCTTCCAAGGTTTTACTGTAAGGAGAGGGATTTCTTAGCCATCAACTTTGAGATATTGGTTCAACTAGGGAAAACCGAAAAATCAATGAAAGAAAAGAAAAAAGGAGAAACAGAATATCAGAAGAAAACCAAAGATGACAGACGGAAGCAGCGTCAAAGTCCGCGCCCCCC
>PDNA01000188.1:0-61193 GCA_002573605.1 Polytolypa hystricis UAMH7299 | reverse complement strand
AAGAAAGAAAGAAAGAAAGAAAGAAAGAAAGAAAGAAAGAAAGAAAGAAAGAAAGAAAGAAAGAAAGAAAGAAAGAAAGAAAGAAAAGAACAGAGAGAATCAAACCCCACGTATTTCCCCATGAATAAAAAAGAAAAAGAAAGAAAGAAAAGAAAAGTGCAGAGAAGAAAATTTATCCCAAAGCACCAAGATCAAGCGGGACGCTACTCCCCCTCCCCGCCCTATAAAGCTTCTGCGTGCCGCGAAACTCTCTGGGCTTGGGTAATTGCGTCTCATTCTGGAATTTGAAGCGCGAGTCCTCGATCCTTGTGATACCTCCTCTTGTTGTGGGTGTAGTAGTATTTGCTTGCTTGATGGAGCTGCTTCTTGATCTGCCGTTCGAGAGGGTATATGAGCTGGGATCTAGCATTGAGCGGACGGGTGGTGGGTGTTGAGGAGGAGGGGCGTGTTGGTTATCGACGAGGGAAGAGGGGCGGGATGAGAATGGTGTGGAATTTGAGAGGAGGGAGGAGGTGCGCGCGGAGGATATGGAGGGCGGGGATGATGGTGGTGGAGGAGCTGGAGCTGATGGCGCGGCTGTTGGAGGTGGTGGCGGGGGAGGAGCATGAGGTTGGGAAGCTCCGAATGCGTTGCGGGCAGCCTGCATTGCGATTGATGTGGCTTGTAGGCCATTGGCGACGGGAGGAGCTCCTGGAGGGGGAGGGGGAGGAGCAGCGGGAGTTGATCGTACTGGAGGCGGTCGAGGGGCTGAGATAGGTGGAGGAGGAGGGGCGGACGGTGGAGCAGGTGCGGCTGTAGGAGGAGCCGGAGGAGGCGTAGGCAGGGCTGGTGATGACACTTTTCGCGGAACAGTAGGGGGGATTGGTGGTGCTCTTCCTGCTCCGGGAGGGGGGGGTGGCACTCGTGGAGGTGGCATATCGGGAGCAGATTTTGTAGATAGCATAGACACTGATGACGACGGTCTTGGGCCCAGTCTAGGGGGCACTTTTCTGAGATTAGCAACAAGCGGGTTCAGCGGGGGTGCGGCAGATTCGTCTGACGACGATGGAGGGCGAATAGAAGGACGATTAATCGGTGGCCTAGGTGCAGATGGTGGTTGAGGGGCGCTGCTTGTAGCGGGATCTGAGAGATATGCCGCGTCGGAGGTTGCGCCGGTGTCTATCCCGCCGCGTTTCCTCAACTTTGGTATTCCACCCGCCAGGATTCCAGCTAGTTGTGGTGGTGCTACTGGCGCGGCAGCGCTCTCACCACCGCCAGAAGATCCTCGTTGTCCGCCATCACTGTTACTTCGCAATCTGTTTCCACCTGGGACCGGGGGCGCCAATCCGGATGGCGGCTTCAACATGCCAGGCACTGGTGGTGCTCCGCCCACTGGCGGTCCGCTAGATGCGTTCGAGTCCCTTACTATCGCAGGTGCAGATCTATCGTTTGTCACGGCCTTCTTGAGCCTTGCGCCTTTCGTGATGTCACCGAGGAGAGCGCCCTATATTGGCTACGTCAGTATACGGCCATGCTAGAAATTGGGGAGTGGAGGGAATACAAACCCGGCCCATTCCTGTGGCTGGCGGAGGCCTGCTTGGAAGACCTCCTGGAGGAGGTGGAGGTGGAGGAGGGCCACCCCCAAAGCCAGGCATGGGAGGTGGCGGCGGCGGAGGTGGAGGAGGCATGATGCCAGTGGGATGAGCGTACCGACGTCAGACTAGATGTAGGAGAACGGTGCAGACGGATAAGGACAGCTGCACGTCTGCAGAAGAGAAAGGATTATAATATATCTGTCATCAGGTATCCCCCAGCAATAAACGAAAAAGCAGCGTGAAACAAGTACACCAGCAGTGATATAAAGCGAGCAAGCAGGCGGAAGCGTAATAGAAGTGTAATAGTTGAAGTCGGCTGTGGCGGTGCATCAGCGATTAGATAATCCGATCGGGCAAACAACTCGGAGGAGCTTCTTCTTCTTCAGCACCAACAACGACCTTTGATCTCGCAATTGAGCAGTAGATGGCTACATAACTCTCTCTTTCAGACTTCTCCCACGCCCATTGGCAGTCCACGCAATGAAGCGCATTGCGCTCGAATCCCAGAAACGGGCTAGAGGCTCCGTCTGCCAGCTCTGCCAGTTTTCCAAATCGCCATTCTCAAACCAACGATCGCTCCACACAAAGTCCGCTGCCCTCCTCTGGTCTCACGGAGCAGTCAATTATGCACCTCCCAAACGGAATCTAGCTGCTGCATCACGATTATACAACAATGGCCCTAGTATACGGACATTTTCGTCGAAGCGTGCGCCAGCACAGGAGCCCGCTGAGCATCCTGCCAATGTAGATCCGGAAGCAATGCTGCTGCAAAGTGCTATTCAGGAATACCGCGAAATGATTTCCTCCTCGTCTCTCCCTTCAGAGGCAGCTGTACGAAAATTACTGCAGCGCGTCCAAGACATTGTGAAGATCGCACTGTCAACACAATCTACACCGAAAACCTCCGGCACTGCGTCCAAGAGAAATGGCCATGCGATATCTTCGTTACTCGACCTTGAAGAAAACGGAGGGAACGCAGCCCAATCTGCACTTTCAACGCCAAAGAAGCAGATGAATAAACCAAACAACAGCGACTTCCGGGAGCGCGTTACAAGTACGATCCCCGCTTTACTCAATACTCTCCTCCTCGATCCCAAAATCTTCATCTCCCCGCAAATCCTACAGGACTACACCGTGATCCAAACCCAACTCAAACAAGCCGAGCACTTCCCCGAAATATTCTCCCTCTACGCGACAAAGCCCATGCCCGCAGCCAGCGGGTCGACCATTACCTTCACCTCCCAGAACGAGAAGAGCCTCAAAAACGCCATCCCCACAGAGCTCGCCAACATGGCCCTCGATGTCGCCATTGAGCAAAAGAATCTCTCCCTCGCCCTCGCTATTATCGACAAATCCTTCTGCATGCCCGCATTCTATCGGTCTAAAATCTTCCGCAAAGCAGGTCTGCCAATCCTCGGATTAGCCGCCACTCCAACCGCCGCATACGCAGCCGCGTCGTACATTTCCACGTTCCAGACGGCGATGGACCCGAATACGTTGACGTGGGTCGCATTCTCGGGTATTCTGGCGTATATCGGCTTCACTGCTTCGGTGGGCATGGTTGCAATTGCCACGGCAAATGATCAGATGATGCGTGTGGTGTGGATTCCCGGTATGCCATTGCGGCACCGATGGCTGAGGGAAGAGGAGCGCGCGGCGTTGGATAAAGTTGCTGTTGCGTGGGGGTTTAAGGATCCGTATAGACGTGGTGAGGAAGAAGGGGAGGAGTGGGAGAGTTTGAAAGAGTTTATTGGTATGCGGGGGATGATTTTGGATAAGACGGATCTCATGGAGGGGATGGAGTGATTTTTTTGAGATGTCGCTATCGTAGTTCTACCGCTAGTAAGGTGGTGAGGAAAACTTTGTACTTTGTATACTTGTATCTTAGACCAATTTATATCCGACAATTTTTGTATTTGTGTTGGAATACAGCATCCCTTTGATAAACTCATGGTGGTTGATATAAGGTCCCATACACCTAACGCTTCAATTGCAGGTATTACTATAAACTACAACAAAGGACAATTGCAACATATTTGGAGTAGGTGTAACAACCTCATATTGCTATACGACAAGGAAAAAAATAAGTAGCTAACAATCCGATAACCACATTTCCTTTTGTATCACCTAACTCCTGACCCCCAACTTTCCCAGCTTAGTAAAAAGCTGGAAAAGAACAAAGGCGCACTTAATAAAGTCTCTTGGGAGGAGACATGGAGGCCTTGATAGTCAAGCTGCCAACATTCTGCCATCCCTTCTTGAGCAGGGAGACGAGGTAGTTGATGGACAACATGACGTTACCAATCAGCTCGTCCTCAGTCATGCCGACGTGGCCGACAGCGACACCCAAGCAGAGAACCTTCTTGAGCTGGAACTTGATGGTCGACTTGACGTCGTTCATCTTGTTGTTGAGATCCTCGTTGTGGGAGACCGGGGTGGGGAATTTACCAGCTATAAGACAAAAGGAAAGTAAACTGTTAGCTAAAAAGAAATTCTTTGTTTATATTTTTCTCCTTTTCTTTTCCTTCGCGAGCTTCGGAAAACGGAAATATAGGCTAATGGATATGACGTACCCTTGGAGAGACCGGGACCCAAGAGACGAGGGACCTGCTTGATGACGGCATCGGAGGCGAGGAAGGCATCGTACTTGCGGGCCAACTTCTTGATGAGCTTCTTGTTCTTGTTGAGCTTCTTCAAGTCGTCGGTGGACATGGCATCGACGCCGAGGTGCTTGGCACGATCGATATCGTGCTGGTCACCGAGAACGCTATATTCAATTCAACCCGTACATGGTCAGCCAAAACTGTGTTACTCTTTTTCATGCTGCAAAGAGCGCCCCGTGGCGATGTTGGATGTTCGACAATCGATCGAAGAAGGAGAGAGTTTTCTAAAAACGCACCAGATGCTCATTCCAGGGCGGGGAATGCTGGGAAGCTTGACGGTGCCAGAGAAACGCTTGTCACGCTGGGGGTCATAGTTCTTCAGACCGATCTGAAGCTCGACGGTCTCGAGGAAGTTTCTCTTCTTCTCATTGTTGGAATATTCGAGAAGCTGCTGCACGTTGGTGCGCACTCCGGCTGTTGTTCACCCAATTCGCTTTCGTCAGTTTTCGAATAAATAAAAACCCAAATTATCGCAACGCAAATATCAGAAGATAGGTCGCATTTCTGCAGAACGTACCGACTGAGATTTTCGACATGGTGGATTATACAGTCTTCCAGAAGAACCTAACTATTTTAAGTTGAATTCTTATGGTGAGGAATTTGCGCGTGATACAGGGCTTGAGAGAGAGAGAATTCTTTCTTTCTTTCTCTCCACACAAAGATAAAGATGAAGATTGCCGCCTGGTGGACTACTGTGGATTACCCTAACTTAATTTGGCTTAGCGCAACCCTAACTGCTTTTATTTAATCACGTGATGTATACCTCGAAAATCGACTTCCCCAAGCAACAATCCAAACAACGAGTCAACGACATGGGCCTCATCGCCAGTGTCATTGAGTACTATAATCTACCAACGCATCTAAACCACCCATTACGAATATGCATCCATCTCAACTATCCTCGCCATACCCATTTCCACCGCCTCACCCTCGGCCTTAGGCATATCATCAACGGGCAAATACTCAAACCCAAGCCTCTCATACAACCTCCTCGCCGCCACATTCTCCCTAATAACTCCCAATCCTATATTCCCCCTCGTCGCAGACAATGCCTTCACCTCATCTCTAACAGCCTCGACACTCGCTTCTATAAGCTTGCGACCGAGTTGTTGTCGTCGTACCTCCCGCAGCACAAACATAGATACTGCTAGATAAGCCGCTTCGGAACCGTGCAGGCGTGAAGGATCGGTAAGTGAAAAGGGGTCGTTGGGCGGGAGGAACACGCTCCAGGGGAATCTAGGCTTTGGTCCCGATGGAGAAGTAGTAGAAACAGCAGCAGGAGGAGGTGTTGCCGCCGTCGTCCTAGGCCCGAGCAGCACAACCATTCCCAACCACTCATTCTCCACCAGCACATCGATATCACTCTGATCTCCACTCTCCACATCCTCCTCTTCGCGCTCACAACACCACACCGCGACAAAAGTCTTAGAAGCCGGGTTAAGCAGACGCTTGGCCCATATTTCATCCGCAAATAATGCTTCAGTCTCGTACGCCGAGGAGAATGCGCTGGGATCTTCTTGTAATGCGCGCAGACGTGCGGTTTTGAATCGCTGGCATAGTAGTGCCTGTAAACTGGGCGAGGAGAGGGTTTTGGGGACTTGTAAGATTTTTGCGCCACGCATATGCGCGATTGAATGTGCGCGTTGTTTACTGGTTGTGTATGTAGGTTATGTATTTCGTAAGCCATGTAGGATTGATACCGTATTTGTCCCTAGGACTTGGGGGAGATTCAACTTGCCGCATCGAGTGCTGTTGACCAGCCTAGAAATGGCTCACAGTTATATAGTAAACTTACACTGGCTGCAGCTGGCCATGACTCACTTTCCCAGCTCTGCCATTCCTACGATATATCTCATTGAATAAAATCCTATGGTAAGTCCATCGTGCTTACCGCCTCTCCTACGCGCTTTACTTCCATCTAGTATGAGTCTGAAACTACCATATCCCCAAACGTAACATCCGCAACGTCCCAATAGGCCCGAATACTCCAAGCCCGCATACAACAAACCAACCCCCCCCTGCACAACCCCCTCTTTAAGCGCCCGCCTCATGATCCATATGCGCGCCATGGCCCCCAACAGGGGGCTGCGGGAAGGGAAATGCGACAGCTCATTAGTTAAAAACCTACCAACATACCTCAGCGACAATAATAATAGGCGTAAAATAGTAATATCGCGAGCCTTGCATGATATATTTAAGTCCGGGGTGAGTGCTTCTTTCAGCTTTTTTTTTGCGACTTCCTGTGCTTGACATATTCTTATTATTTTTATAATTTCTATACGGATTAGATGGGATTTGTTTGATAGATGTTTTGATCTGTTTTGATCTGTAATAATTGTCCTCCTTTTTCCTGTTCTCACGATCGCATCAGTGAAATAATACATAATGGGCGACCAACTCCCCACCAACACCACCACCAACACCACAAACACCAACAATGCCAACAACCACAATGCCAACAACCACAATGCCGCCTCATCCCGCCACAGCACAGACACAACAACCTCAAGTCCTCCCACCACACCCGTATCCTTATTATCCCTATCCCAAAAATTTCTTAACCTCGACGAAAAGGCCGAATTCCTCCAATGTCGCCAGACATTTATGAATGAGGCGACGAGGAATTTCATCGTGGAATTTGGTGACACTAAAGCGAGGTGCGCGTTTGATCTTGAGGGACCGGATTTTGAGAAGTTGGTGCAGGTATGTATGTTCGTAGTACTTTATATGTTGGAAAGGACTACGGAGTACAGAGTGAAGGGGAAAAAACATGCATGGGAGATTGAGGTGGGGTTGGAATGGTGATGAGATATAGAAATGCTGATTGAGTTCTCTAGGAACCGAAACCACTTGAGACAAGGTGGATGTAAGATATAATTTCCAAGCTATCTACGCCTTTTTTTTTTTTTTTTCGAAAGGGCGGCAATAACTGACTTTTGAATTTCTCCTTCACTCTGATAGAAATATATGGGCACCAGAGCTACAAAAGGACATCGTCCAAGTACGTCTAACATGCTTATAACGCCCTAAGTGTTTTTAAAGTGGAATGATCACTGATGTTTTATTCTAGATCGTCACAAGCCATTATGGCGTCTCAGCCCGGCTGCAGGCGATGATGGGCTCTGGCCCCGCGTCAACGAAAGAGATAAAAGCCTTCTCTCCTCGACTTACATCTGACCGTCCTTCGAGGGCCGCCCACAACGATGACGGTGACGATGACGAGGATGTGCGGAATGACAAACTCGCCGCTGCAATCTCCCGTGGAGACCTTGAAAACGGGTACCCACATGCCGGACCATCAGCGGCAGAGCTGCAGAGCAGTTCATCACGAGACTCGTCCGGGTTGGGGAGTATTGATTTTTCACATATTGTTAACCAGATATGGCATTTCGTTTCTGTGGATTATGGGCAGAGATGTATGACAACCCCCGGTTCAGGAGGTGTCTATCAAAGGGGCCTAGGAAGGGCCAATTGCCTTTGTTCACCTACTGATGATTGGAATAGATCTTTGCTTGGGGTATAATTCGCTGTATGTGGTTCCGGGTGTGGATTTTCATAATTCTCCTAGTCGGCCTGATGGGAAGAGGCTATGGTCTTGGTTGATATTATGTGATGATGGTAAGTCTCCCTATTTTACCGTTCATCTATCATGACTAACAGCTGGCTACCCGCACGTAGGAACCGTCGTATCGATACAAGAAAACCCATTCCCAGACCGCAATAAATTCACCGCTGAGGCGCGGACCAAAGCGTTAGGAGTCATTCGCCGAAACTCAGGGCTCATTCTTTCCGGATTATCAACGCATCATGGGTCAAGCGGACATAATAACCCCTTGATGACGTCGCATGTGAGATACTTCCAGAACGATTCCGGCAAGCCCACTATTAGGCCAGCTGGAGAGGGTGCCAGCTTGCTGTTTTACTACCTTTTTGATGACTGGGTCACCAGTTATAGTTTGGTTATACGAAGGGAACACTCGTACAGCTCTGCGCTGGAAAAGTTGGTAAGGAGCATCATAACTTTTGTTCGGTTTCGTCCTTGATATTGACATCCAGTATAGCGAAAACGCATGGTAGATCGTCCACAGGTAGAGTTAATCGACGATCTCCATCGCCTAGGCCGGCAGCTCGCGGTTTTGAAGCGGATATACCAGAGCTACGAGCTCATATTAAACCGGCTTCTCAAACGGCAACGGCTGCTGCGAGAAGAGAATAGAAATCATGGACCATACGGAGCTCTTCGTCACCGCGCCACTGGCGGCTTTGAGATGCACATGCGGAACGACACTTTTAGGTCAACAATGATGGAAGATGCGAGCGCAGCAGCTACGGATGGCGTGCAGCTGAGTTTTGCAGCGATAGGTCGCTTCGAGAGGCTTGCGGATCGCATCAGGCTATATGCGCTGAGTGAGATTGAGGAGTGTGTAAACGAAAAGGAGTCCTTGACATTCTTGGTATGGGAGAGAGAAACGGAGCCTCATCCTTCAATGATGGGCATTTTCTTGCTAATCAGATTGACAGGTGCTCAATCTCATCGCAGTCAAGGACTCGCAGGCCGTGGAGAAGCTCACCCGGACGACGATTCTGATTGCCAAGGCAACAATTTTATTCCTACCTGTGAGCTTGATGACAGCGTATTTTTCAACAGAAATCAAGGAGCTTGAAGAGGTCTTTACAGTTCGGATGTATTGGATAGCCTTCGCAGTGATTCTCGTGCTCTCCACGCTCTTGCTGTATGTGTTTGGCTGGCTTGGCGATGCCTTGGGAGGCAGGATAAAGTATCGATCTATTCCAAAAACGATGTATGATGCCACGAGGACATTTGGCCAGCAGAAGCAGAAAATGGGCTAAAGCAGGTCATGGTTTGCTTTTAGAGATGTTGTCATAATGTAGTTATGTTTTGATACCAGGAGGCTTTTTGGATCAAGATAACCCACGTGATGTGCTGATGGCGCACAAATTGGTTCAGTTTTTGTTCTTAGCTTATCACACAGGTGTGATACCGCCTCTTAAAAAATGACAAGAAAGAATTAATCCAAAGCTTGATTGTGTGGACTCTGCTGTAGAAAATGACATGGTGTATTCTTGAAGTGTATGCTCTTGCAAGCATAGTGATTCTAAGGTGAGTGGATGGTAGGAATTCTGGAGCCTGCTGTCAGTCGATGCACGGCCGCTTCCCCAGCTTTTTCCCTTGGGATCAGCAAATAAGAGCGGCGTAGGTGTCCTTTTCTTTCCACACACAAAATACTGGGTCCAGGCAGACAAGAAAGCGTGTATAAGAGAGAGAAGAAGTTCATTGAAGAGAATAGCAACAAGTCGAACGCGGTCTCCTTGACATCAGAAGCAAGAAACAAGCTCTTTCTACAATTGAAGTTGTGTGTGTGTGTGTGTGGCACTCGTGATCTAAAGTCACGTTTTCCGCGCTGAGGTTAGTGACAACGGCTACGCTGGGCACCGAATTCCTCAACCTGGCTGCCCCATGCTCCCAAAAATTCACAACCATCTCGTCCACGTAAAGCGACTGACTGACCGAGTCCCATCTACCAGCCAGACGAGCACTTCTATCTCGAGTCCTCACATATCCACTTTCTATCCTGCCATCTTCCCCACCACCACCACTACAGTTCTGTAAGTTGGCCCCCCCGCGTTTCTGCTGCTCTCCCACTTCGCGTTCTTCCGACCAGCTGTCCTTGTTGCCAGCGTCGCCCATTTCGCAATACCTGGGCATCACCCATTAGGCACCATCATCCCGCCATTTACCCCCCCTGCCGGTCCCTCATCGTCCGCGCATCTCATCCTCTTCCTTTCACCTGGACACTCTAATTTGCACTCGTTTTCGTACTGACATCGTCTCTGCTTTGTGCTGTGGTAGTCTTTCCCTCGACCCAATCCCGTGATATTCTCCTCTAAACACCGCCAAGATGGGTATGTCGTTTTCGAAACTGTTTGATAAGATATGGGGCAAGAAGGAGATGCGAATTCTCATGGTCGGTCTCGATGCTGCCGGAAAGACCACCATTCTGTACAAGCTGAAGCTGGGCGAAATTGTCACAACCATCCCGACAATCGGTGAGTTCCTTATCTCGAATCCTACCCAGTCGCTAAAAGGGGTGCTGTGTTTCCAAACGCACCACAACCACCACCCCACCCCACACCCCCACCGCCATTTCGTCTATGCAGCTGCTAACGACTGGCTATCTTATGCCTGATCAGGGTTCAACGTTGAGACTGTCGAGTACAAGAACATTCAATTCACTGTGTGGGATGTTGGTGGACAGGACAAAATCCGACCCCTCTGGAGACACTACTTCCAGAACACCCAGGGTATCATTTTCGTCGTCGATAGCAACGATCGTGACCGTGTCGTCGAGGCCAGAGAAGAGCTCCAGCGAATGTTGAACGAGGACGAGCTCCGTGACGCCCTCCTCCTTGTCTTCGCCAACAAACAGGATCTTCCCGTATGTTTCCTATTGTCTTTGGGTTTAGGAAATCACGTTTTGCGGGGGTTTTGGCTAATGCTAAATGTCTTTTTTTATTTTACAGAACGCTATGAGTCCCGCTGAGATTACTCAACAGCTTGGTCTACAGAGTTTGACACGACGTGCTTGGGTAAGTAGCAAAAAGAATTATCCACGTCGCCGCTGAACAACCCTACTGACTTCTGTTGTGTGACTAGTACATCCAATCCACATGCGCTACAACCGGTGATGGTCTCTATGAAGGTTTGGAATGGTTGGCCAACGCACTGAAGAAGGCTGGTCATGAGTAAATGCCCGTGCAATGACAAAACGTTTTTATACCGAAATGCGGAAGTGAACATCCCAAATAAAGGCGTGGGGGCGGGGAAGCAATATTATATTGTGTCTCTTGTTGCGTTGGCGACGCGATGCGTGTGTATGTGTGTGTGGCTATTTGGCGGCTGGGGAAGCAGGACGTTTAAATTAGGGACGAGTCCAGGGGATGATTACCCCATGTTTTGATAGTTTACGGTACCTTTTTACTGCTTGCTCTCTTTTGCCCGCCCTATGTTTCCCCTCTCCCCCCATCCCTTTGATCCGTCCCTGGCGTCCAAATTTGATTGATCGAGCGAGAAAGAAGAAAGACATCCCCTCATATCATTCATCCTCAGACTTTTATCTTAACTCTTTGCTTGATGTTTCCTCTCTTTTTTTATTACTTCCTGCGTGCGGCTTTTTTTACCTTGTTATGTTTATTCGCTCCTCTTTTTCGCCTTCTATTTACTTTTCTCTTCTTGTCCTTGTCTCTCAATTGAAAGCACTGCATTTTGGTTCGATTACGCCACCACTTATTCATTTTCCATTTCCATTTTCCTTTTCCTTTCTTTTTCAATCTTTCGAATGAGAAAAAAAAGAGAACTGGGATTATCTAAAGAAAGGTGGGAGAATGGCTTTTTCCTAGACTTGGTTGCTTTATAAAATGTCATGGCCAAACATAAAAAGACAGACAGAATGAAAAAGAATGATATATGTAATCTGCTCACTGGCTCTTTGGTCCTTGGTGTGTGGTTGTGAATAAACCTGCTGGCTGTCAAGTGTGGAACTGGGGGCTTGTGAACAAGGCAGGAACAAATACCTATATACAGAGTACTTGAGCAGTTAATGTGAAGCTACACTTCTAAAGATAAATATGTTATTTAGGGAATGGATATATTTTGGGCGCTTGTAAACAGAGTATATATCCCCATACAATAGGCGACATGAGATTATAACCATTTTTTGATATTGTTGAAAAGAATGAAGAATAAGGGCTTGAGAGTCTGTGTGTCTTATGGAAGCTTTTCCACTGGAGAGAGAGAGAGAGAGAGCACCATCGCGATAAGAAAACTTAATTCTGAGAGACAATGTATAACCACCAGTGAAGGTTCTAGTCTCCCTTTTTCCTCTCCTATGGTTCGCTTTGGGAAGATGGTGGATAGGATTTGCCATATTGGTTTCTGGTAATTCTTTAGGCCTGGTACATTTGATATACTGCAAACCTCAGATCAAGCAATTAATGGGGCGTTAGAAAAGTTGGGAAGGTGGGAGGGATGAGACATTGATAGTTGACTACCCTGCTTGCCCTCTGTCTGTTTCTTGCCACCCAGCTGCAGCTGCATTCAGACACTATAACAATGACAATGATGAAGATGGCTCTACTCTCATGGGTGTCGAGCTATGTATGTCATATGCTGCAACTCTTCGAGCGTCGGGCTCCTCCTCTCCCTGACTTCCCCCCTGACTTTCCCCCTGTTCCGTGTAATCCTCATCACTATCCTCCACGCTCTCCTCCTCACTTTCCTCCTGTTCCATGTAGTCCTCCTCACTATCTTCCTCGCTATCCTCCTCACTCCCCCCCCGACTCCCCTCCCCAGTCTTCCCACTAGGACCCGCCATCATATCGCGACTATGTACATAAGCCCCACGATTAAACGAAGCCAAAGAGCGTTGCTCATAGTCTTCGCGCCTCTCATCCAACGATCGCGGAGCCGTAGTGTACATTGGTAAATCGCACCACAAACATACTTTCCGACGATCACCCTCTTCGCCAACGGGCCGCGCGCAGCCTTGGCCGACGCAGATTTCGGGTTTCTGGGTGGCTTGTTGGAATTGGTGGTATATGCAGCGAGAACAGACTATGCCGTCTCTAGCGGTACAGGTGCAGTGGTATCTATGGACAGTATCAGGGGTTGTGTTGGGTACTGTGCCTAGCGGTGTAGATAGGATTCTGTGGCCTTTATGAGGTCTCCGGGAAGTCCAGCAGTCGTGACAGAAGCGGCGCGTGCGCGTTTTATACGCTGATAATGGTCGTGCGAAAGATGCCTAGATAGTATTTTTAATACAACGTCTCATACCCCAAGTTTGTGCTTGAATTAGATTGAACTTACTTTTACAATACATCCTTCGCACACAGGAAACGAGCAGAGTCTGCACATTCGTGGCGTAGGACCTTTCTTATGCAATGGTTCAGAGCATAGCATTTGCGCTTTTGCTTTAAGCGTCTTCCAATAAGGGGTTTGATGCTGGCCGATGTATATTTCCGGCCTAGGTGGATTGTGAGCATTTGTGTGCGTCGACGCCTCTCTTGGAGAGATACTGGGAAGAGGAAAACCATGCAGAAAGGCTCTGTAGGTGGAGTTGGCGCGAGAGAGATTCAGGAGGTCTCCGACGCTCAAGTCGCGGACTAGGAGGGACACCACTGGCCAGTGGGGGAGGATATCCACAAGGTCAGGCATCGAGTGAGGGCCGGCGATTATTCATAGCTCCAGTATTTCTGACAAAGTTGAAGTTTTGGAAGTCGACGGAGATAGCTTTGTCAAAAAAGGGTGTGGTATGAAATTGAGAAAAGAGTTGTATGGGGGGCAAGAAAGGGGGTACATAGATAATTTTATATCAATCCAGCATGAAAGGGAAGTAAAGTTGATCAAGTCAACCAACGATAGTAAATTGTTTACATGCAGAATAAGCTTGTTCCTGACACATCACCTTGCTGCAATCCTTCCTGTATTGCTCATTGTACAAGGCAACAAAGGTGATGAGGGGTGTCCACTAGGTGTAGCAGCAAGGCTCAGCTGAAATAAACACATAGGATTTGCGACTATGGATATACGACAACTGAAGATAGCAACTGTCATGGAAGGGACTAGTCTATGACAAGAGGAACTCAGCATGTAGTGATGTTGACACTTTGGTGGACGCCGGGGAGGCCCTGAACGGAACATTGATGAGGCTGATCTCGGCTTTAGGATACTGACTAATTCCCCTCCAATGATGCACTATTCCTGTTTCGGAAAAGTTTATTCCATCAACAAACCTCCACAGCATCAGCAAGAGAAGACGCAATATATGTCCATAATATCTGCCTCGAGCCTCATTCAATTGCAACTTGACTGCATTGCCCCAACTCCTTTGGCGCTTCCAAACGCACTACGATCCCGTTTATTCGCTCTCCAGCTCTTTGCGACGTGCGTAGCTGACGCTTGGGAGGGGTTAGCTCTTGAGGCTCTGCAACGGGCGGAGAGCTGCTCAAAAACTCGCGGAACCATTAAAACCAATCTACAATATCTTCAAGGGGAGTGTTAGAAACAATGTCTCTTCAAGCGTACATAAACAGTTGAGTGACCACACTGCTCTACCTCCATGCTGAATTTCCGTCTATGGAACAACAATACTGACATCCCATTTTCTTTTTTGTCTAGAAAAGATCCTTGTCCTCACAGTCGACGGCCGGACGCTACTGGGCACGCTTCTATCGACAGACCAACTCACAAACCTCGTGCTCTCCGGGACCGTGGAGCGTATCATTCGGACGCCCGATGACCCGGAACCCAGCACGCAGGTCGAACATGGCTTGTATCTGATTCGCGGCGACAATGTCGTTATCTGCGGCGAAGTCGATGAAGGAGTGGATGGGCAGATAGATTGGTCGAATGTCAGGGGCCAAGTTATAAAGGGCACGAAAAATGTTTGATCTGGTCGTGTTCGATACTTCTACGCTTCCTTTTAAAGGATATGGCGGGGTCCTCTGTCGTGCCCCTCGCTTTGGGGGCTGGAGTTAACTGTGCCGCTGGAGAATCGACATTGGGTGGAATAGGAATGAATCTGATCAAGGACCGGGAAACGAAACCGCTGGAAACAACAGCCCGACCGCGCGAGATTGGTTGATATCCTCTTTATCAGCGGAGCTTTGGCCTGGATTAAAATCTCTTTTGTGCTTAATCGCGATACAGCCATCCACCTTCCGACACTACCTCCAGCATCCGCCTCAAACCAGCAACGTTCCGCCGGTTTTTCGTTCCCCTGGCGCCCCATTAACAGTTTCAACGTTTGGCATGTCGGATATGTTTTTAAGTAAAACTTCTGGAAATGACTTCGCGGTGGGACTATTATTGCAGGGGGGGTTATTCATGAATGATGTATGTATATCCAACTTCAAATATAAATTTATATACCAAATTTTTATTTACAGTGTAACGTCAGGAGATGCATCTGTATATGCTAGATAGAACGATGGATACATCACGGTTTCGAACCACTTATGGTTATTGAAATAGCGTCCGGTGGACACGCACTAATCTCGAGCCTGTCGTTTATGGAGTGAATATACAGTGCCGGCAAAGAGAGAAAGAAAAAGCAGGACCTGCTAGAGCACAATTCTATGAAATATACTCGTGGATTGGCCAAACGTTAGTGCCTTCTTGAAGGATGAGAGAAAAACCTCCTTACCACATGGGCAAGCGCGTTGAATAAATCCCTCGTCTATTTCTTGTGCCTATAGGAATGCTGGAACTGGCAATGAGGTCATCTCCTAAAATCATAAATGTCGCAAAAAACAAGGCACTAAATTGGCATAATGAGAAACTTGTCCTACTCAACAGGCCTAATGTATAACTGTGCACAAGCAATGTATTCATTATTTTCATTAATTTTCATGCAGAGCCACGCACCCCCATTCACTGAGACATGCAGATGTCTAGATTGCTGAAATTGCACAATGGTAACCAATATTCTGGCCCATAGTTGGTCAAAGTAGCGATGCACGACAAAGACATTGTATTTTTGCATTGAAGGGCTGTCAAGAGCACATCTTCTCGCACTGTAGCTCTGGCTGAGGGAATGACGTGATGATAGCTTGCATGAACTATATCTTGGTAAAATTTACGATTTCGGCTTGTGCTGAATGGCAGAGTCTGGCCTGCATTATTATTATTAGACACAGTGGGCGATTAGCTCGGCCCGGCCTGGCCAAGTTTTAAAACCTGCCAAGCGAAAAAAGTTTGAATGACAACTTGAGAAGTGTCTCGCCCAGCCAAGTGTCAAGAAGAGGGGAATCCCACTAGTTTCAGTAGCAGGAAACAGGATGAATAAGAAGCTGAGGAGCGAAGTCGCACGTTGATTGAAAACCTCGCGGGTCTTAATAAAAAGAGGACACCATCAATCCCATTTTGGACGCTCTTTGTCCACTGCGCGTTGAAACATTGATGCCCTACGCGAGAAACCCGTGGGGCAGGGTGACAACCGCCAAGACGGCACATCCCCACACTAGCCTTTTTGCGGCTAGTATTATCGCCGGATAAACTCAGACAGTCAGCCATCAGGTAATCGGGATCCACCAGTCGTAGCCCCTCGATTCTTGAATCCGTGAATGGATCTGGGTTGAACCACTCGATGCTCCCTTCTTTTTACACCAACTCTCCTACTTCTTCATCATCAATTGACCTGCTTTACGCACGGGTTTGAGCACCATCGTTTATATTTGTCTTTTCGTCCCATCTGGCGTTCCAATTGCTTCATAATCGACCTCGCTGGACGAGTCTTAGCCCCCTCCTTCCAGTTTCAGGTTCCAACCCCCATTAAACAAGTTTCAAACTCACACTGTCGGGGCTAAAATCCGCTGGACGAGGGGTGTGACATATTGTGGGAAGGGCAGGATATTAAAAGCCCTCTCCCAGCCAACAATTTGGTGTTTTGCATTGGGCAAAAAGTTTAGTTTGGTTTAATCCCCAAGGTTTCGCCAATGCTCCGTTCCACACATTCGCCACTGTCGATTATCGACTGCTCGATGAGTCTGGTCGTCCGGAATGTGGTTGTTTAAAGGCGCGCAGTCTGCTGTATTTTACTATGCAGCCTGTACGCCATGTGCTTCGTCGCGCTATCGGAGAAAACGAAAGAAGGATGCCGCTCGCTCGCGAGACGCCCCGAGGGATACCGTGACTGACCAACCTGAGGTGTTCCATCAGCCATCTCCGTTCTGCACAAATGCCTACTGGGATGAAGAGATTGCGCTGGGGCCCGGGCCGCCATCAAGACGAGGAGGCCACAAACATACTGCTAGTCGAGTGGGGAGTCAACAGAACATGGCATCGCCTGTGTCATCCGCCTCAACCGTACCACCGCAAGAGCGTCAAAGAATCCTTCCCGAGGTCGTGACAGATGTTTTGGAAGAATTAAACCCGTTGAAGAATGCTGGAGAACGGTGGAATTGGATTCGCTACCAGCGAGAGGACGAGGAGCTATGGGGAACGGAGGTCAAAGGCTCATCTGTTGGATTGTCCGGTAGAGGGCGGGCTGACACAGCTGATTCAAACAAGTATTATATTGCCAGAAACCCGGAAGTCAATGACTTGCACCCTCCTATCGTCTATAGTCCACGAAGCAAAGCAGAGACACGGTGGATGCTTCAGCCCCCTCCTAGTGCCAAGGTTATGGCAGGAAGGGTCAGGTCAAACACTATCGCTCAGAATAGCCGCGACACTAGCATCCGTGGAAACAATTCAAATAACCGACTGGCAGCTACTCCTCAGAGCCGTGGAAGTGATTGTGGGGAAGGAAATGTGGAAAAGAACCAGTACGGCAGTGGATCGAACACGAAAGCCTCATCGCAGAGAGTGGGGGGATCAAGTCATGAAGGGCAACGCAGCGTTGACCCACCACTCACCGAGTCGCGCAGTTCCCCAGGCAAAAACTCCAACCGAACCCCATCCATAGTTATATCAAACGACCACGTCGTCCTAGCCAACTCGTCTTCAGAAGTTGAAGACACTACATCTCTTCGCCGTCCTCCTCTCGCCATATTGGCTGAACAATCTCCTTCCACACTCGAATCCCTACAGGATGCACGCAACACTGACCTCCATCCTCACCCCTCCTCATCGCTAAACTCCCGATCAAACTCTCCCTCCCCTCTTCCGTCCCGTGCAGCCGGCCCATCTAAAACATCGCCTCAACGATCCTGGCATGGTCAACACTTGAGCCAGGACTCGCCCTCTACCTATAACACTCGATCTATATCTAACCCAAGTGCTGGTAGCGGGAAAGCTTTCCGGCAACTATATCGCCCATCCTCACCCCCTACAACAGTCTGGTCCTCTGATATTGCCGCTAAATACATTGGAAGTGTGCACTTAGAGATCGGGCCCGGTGATGACGACGATGATAACGATGAACACGAAGTTAAATTTTCTCGCAGGATTCGTCCCTGGCGTTGGAGTATGGATATATGAACTCTCTCATTTTCTCCTCTTTTATTCTTCTATGTTTATGTTTTGCGGTCGGCGCATAAATCTTTTCTCCTTTTTACCCTCTTCTTCAACAACTCTCACTCCCCTTCTCCGCCATGGGAATTTCTAGACCAACTACACATTTCTCTCGGTGTGTGTGTGCTCCAAGTTCCCGCGCGCCGGCTTTCTTTTGTCTGTCCTATAACTGCATCACTGGTGAGGTTTTGAAACAATTTTTGGACCACTGCATTGGGAAATATTCTTATCTTTCTTCTTTTTCTCTCTTCATGCGCTCTCTCCTATCACGGTCCCCGAACTCTTAAGGATTTCAGGGACGGGCCAACTTCTCCTAACCTAGGATTCTTTCTCTTCTTGTACCTCTTTTTTTTTTTTTTTTGGGAAACGTTTTTGTCTGTGCATCGCTAAAAAGAGGTGGGCTTTCTGTCTTTTGGACTTTGTATTTTGCGGACCGCTTTTGTTTTAGGCTATTTTGAGCGTTGGGGTTAATGGCGTACGGGTAAGGGAAGTGCATACATAATAGACAAAACAATCAATGGCTAGACTTCCTTTGGAATTATTTATGTGCGATCTTTTTCTTTTCTGGTATTGTTTGGTGTAGAGAAATAACCGAAAGATTCGAACTTCACTACATAGACTGCGATTTAGCTAGGGGTAAATTCATCTATTGGCGCCTACACGCTCCAATCCGGGAGGAGGCAGTGGCGGCACAGGCGCATTTTAGCGCTGGGTGGCCCTTCAAGATACGCCTACCCCTAACTAGTTCTTGATCTACAGAGCAGACAATTCCGAGCACGCCACCACGGACTACTAACTCACAAAATTAAGGAACCGTAACAACGTGCATGGACATCGAGGGCATGGTTTTTTCCCAAAGCCCCCACGCCCCTCTAACAAAGAGGGCGAAACGGGTTCAACAGCTTGATAGCGCCGCAGTGGGGGAAGGGGGTGGGGATGTAGACCCCCCATCTTTGTCCTTTGACGAAGTGACGAGGAATCAACATTCACTCTCCTCCTTGGCTTACATACATACCAAGGTGATCTACGGGGGCAGGACCGATCAGCTTCTTGATATATTCCAAAAGGTTTCGATCATGGGATAAATCTGAACTGGGGCGACATAATGAATGTTGCCAGGGGGCCCAGTTCATAAAACTGGGAATAATAAACAATGCGATTTGCATTAGATAAAAAAAGATGAATAGTATGAAATGCCTATTGAAAAAAGTCCAAAATAGACAAAATATGTCAGAACCTCAGCAAGTCGATTCCATGGTATTAATGGGGGTAGAAGGGTTTTTGTGCTTGATTTTTCATCGTTGCAGGATTTGGTATACTCATCATGCCCGCACCTTACTGGAAGAAATCTTGTACCCCTCCTCTTCAGCTTACCAAGCTCTCTATCCCGAGAGAAAGAGAGTGTGGTGTGTAAGTGACCAAAATCCAGCTATAGTCTTAGGAAATCTTCCAAGGTTCTAAAGAAACCCTCAATCAGTAACCTGTTAACAATGACTCAATGAATGAGCCTACTCCCCAATGATTTCCTTCAAAGTAACAATACACACACCATGCTGCGGCATAAACCCTTCTTGGTAACACCGATGGAATGCACAAAGCCAGGGGGCCTGCAGGAGGTGCCTTTCACCGATAGCTCTCGGTCGGATAGGATACGGTCCGAGACATCCAAGAGCGAACGAGAGATCCTTGTAGCCAAGGTGTTCTTTCCTTGGGCCTTGGCAGATTTCACGTGTTAAGTAGACTGATTTGTAAGATGGGGTGCATCTGTGTGACACCGGGAGTGCAACCTGGAAAACTTCCAAATAATAGTCAACAATCGAGGTTGCGGTGCGGAGCATTAAGTACTTTGTGAGCCTACTAGTGTTGATAGTTAACTCTGTACTGTGGAGCTGTCCAGGGGAGTGTTGTATGTACTTCAAGCTGGTCGAGGAGCGGGCAGATACAGGAGAAACATATCTCCGCTGACCGATGCCAATGAGTGCCACCCCTGTGCCGGTGATTGGCCAATTGTGCCCAACCCAGCACCCCCCGCTTACCCCAACACGGCAAAGCTGCAGCGTACGGTAACAGCAATACGGGGAGCTCTGGTCTCCCATGTGGCTTCCTGTGCTCCCTGTGTTTCTGGAAACCTGTCCTCAAGCCAATCCAGATCAATAATCTCAACAATAACACCGCGCAATAATAATCCCATCCCCTTCTTCACACGCTGTCCAGTTGGCTTGACCTTGTTTTTCATCATCTGTCACTCCTTTTCTCACTTACTGTGTCAACTTCCCTTTTCTATCCCGCCTCCCCCAGTGCAATTCCGTCGTCATTCACTCGTTTCGTTGCTGCTTCACCTCGCTCCAGGATGATGGTAGCTTCACTGTGAGCTTGGTAGGTTTGGACTCGGGTTCCCACAGACTCCCGCTTTTCAAAAATCCCCATCGCCAAAAGCATCGGATCCTTCTTCCACATCAATCACCTTCGCCTAAGTGACTCGTGGACGTGGTATCCGTGTCACAATTCGGCTTGCCATTCTCGTTGAACTTGCCCCCTTTTACCCCACGCAATTCGCATAGTCTCCGCAACACACCCCCTTTTCCCTCCAAACCGCTATCCAACCAGCCTTGTCAGGTATTCTCAGTTGGGATTAAAATCGATTCCTGTAACGACCTAGAAAGTGGTGCTGCACCTTCTGCTCTTACATCTGACCTTGGTGCTCTCTTACCGCCAACTTTTACGAATCCACACCAAACACCTGAGCTGCGCGCTTTCCATTTCTGTAAGTCCCCAGACAACATCCTGCAAGCTCGCAGTTCATCACTTACTGATGACTCGTTTATCTACACAGATTCACAATGAATCCGTACCTAAGTTGGGCCATCGTTCTCCTCGTTGCCGGCGGGCTAGGATGGTATTACAAGAACGCTTCTTCGCCAAGGGCCCGGGCACCCCTAGTTAAACCAGTCATTGAGAAGGTCGAGAGCCCTGTGGTAAACAAGAAGGCGAAGCGAAAATTCCGGAAATCGCCCGATGCGTCGAGTGGAAGCGGGACTCCTACTCCCGTTCTGAAGGTTGAGACTGAGACTCGTGGTCGACCAGAGACAGTCAAGACCGCAGCGAAGGAGGAGGTTGACAACAAGGAGTTTGCGAGACAATTCTCCAAGGTCAAGGAAGGGACTAGCCTCGTCGCTCCCCAGAAGGGTCCATCGAAAAAGGAGCAACGTGCCGCCGTAAAGCATACTCCCACCTCTTTTGAGGGAAGCAGCGGTGAAGTGGTCTCCACACGCGCGTCCTCGACCACTGGCGCTGATGCCGATGATGATCTCTCTCCTGTGGAGTCTCCTCTTGTGAATCCGATCACTGGTGTCTCTGGAGACATCTCCGATATGCTCGAGGCTCCGGCACCACGAGCTTCTGTCTTGCGTGTCACAGGCACTGCCAACCAGCAGGCTCCCAAGAAGAAGTCCGACTCCTTTAAGCCTGTTGAAACGAAGAAACAGCGCCAGCAGAAGATCAAGAATGAGAATAGGAAGCTGATGGTCGAGGAGGCGGAGAAGCAGAGACGAGCTCTCCTTGAGAAGCAACTCCACACTGCTCGCGAGAGTGAACGCCGTGAAGCTGCCAAGTCTAAACCGGCTGGCCCCAACCCTTGGGCTGCAAAACCAGCTGCTGCCGCTTCCGGTGAGGCGCCAAAGGCTCCGGCTCCAGCAGCTTCCTTGTTGGACACCTTTGAGCCTGTTACCAAACCCGAGGAGCAGAAGCCAAAGGCGTCAGCACCTAGACCAGCCCGTATCCCATCTCAGGGAAGCTGGACGGATGATCTGCCTTCCGAGGAGGAGCAGATGAGAATTCTTGGCGTTAGTAGTGACAACGAATGGACAACTGTCCCGAGTAAGAAGAAGGAAAAGAAGAAGGGAGGGAATGGGAACGAGACTGTCAGCGATACCAGCGGCTCTGAAGCACAACCAGTCAAGGCAGTGCCTGAACCGGAAGTCCCGCCGCCGGAGCCATTGAGCAGGTTTGACCCATCTACTCTCAAGGGCCATCCTCTTGACTCGGACTGGACTGCCTAAATTCGCTCGCATACGTCCCTACTGAACATTGTCCCATTCCTACGGCGTTGGGAGTCTATCTCTTCTGGGGCCTGGCCTTTGCTTTTATCCCGTCTCGTTCCATATTTATTCCCAGATTGCGAACTTCCTTTTTCAGCTAGTACCACAACCATGGCTACCAGTATTTAGTTATTTTGCAAACTTGCCGCCACTGACACCAATATTATGGGCTGTGCTAATCCAATGCACTACCAACCTGCCTTGCTTTCTCTGCTGATGCTGTTTTGTCTATGGGAAAACTGTCACTGGCACTTTCTACTCTTGACATTGCTCCAGTTTGCTATTTCCTATTTATTTGTGTATCTATACAAGTTTTTTTCTTTTAGTTTTCTTTCTTTATTCATGTAATTGCATGTGTGAGTTTGTACTTTAGTGAAAAACTTATCTCTGGGAACTGTGGTTTCCTGTACATACTTAGTACAAGTTAGTGCTGGGGAGGTGGAGAGTGTTTTTTCAACCTGTGAATTGTGGACAGCCTGCAAATGTGCTCAGTCTTTAGTTTTGATCTATAAAAAACAAGCTTTCTTAGGGGTTTGAATGGCACAGCATGCAGATACAAGAGTTTATTCATTCTCTAGCCTCCAATACTCACTCCCAAGACTGATCACACTGATCACACTGATCACCTTCATAAATATCAAGTCTTTGTTAATATGCACACCTAGCATGACCACCCAGCGGATCGACGAAAAGTTGGATCCCGTGACCCGGACCATTAAAATAGATGGCACCCCTTGGCAACCATTCCCGATGCGGGTGATCGTAGCGTCTTGGACAGTTACCGCATCGTGGCCTGTACTTTGAGCACCGCAGCAACTCCGACCTGCTGAGCATCAAACAATCCCCGACTACCTGACTATAAGGACGTTCCCCTCCTCTCTTTTCTTTTGCCTTTTTACTTATAACCCCTCTTCCAAGTTTTACCACATCATCCCTCTTTCTTCCGCTCAATTCTGCCGGAAACAAAGCTCCTCTAGAGCATAGAGAGCTCCTCCTCCATCTCTACCTTATCCACATCATGGCGCAAATCCGGGGGACTGCGGGCTATAACCTGGGGCATAGTCACTCCTTTGGCGGGCCTGGCCGGGCTGATGCAATCAGCGACCCGAGTCCGTTAGATCGGATCAGAGAGCAGACGAGCAAGATTGAAGACTGGCTAGATACTATTGCGGACCCCCTCAAGCCGTATGTGTTTCCTCCCCCCACCCTCCGCCCCTCCAGCGCCAACCAACCAACCCACTAGGATACTAGCTGGAGCTCTCTCTCCCTAGTCCCTTTGTGATTTGGTGGTGAAGCTTTAAAAACACGCTGGCGAGGTTGCTTCGACAATGGTGGAATCTGTTATGCTAACGGCCTTTTTTTGCTCTTTGTTTGGTGCTTTGTAGACATCTCCCTGCAATTGGACGGTTTTTGATTGTCGTTACGTTCCTTGAAGATGCTCTGCGGATTTTTACACAATGGAGTGACCAGTTGATTTATTTGAAGGAGTTCAGACATAGTGAGTTGTTCCCCCCAGTGTGCAAAACGGCGCCTATGCGATACAGGTTTTCAGTCCTGTGTTTTTTTTTGTGGCGCGGCCCCAAGTACTTCTCAGATTGCTAACATCTAACCTCATGCTGAACAGTTCCATGGGGCATAACTCATCTCTTCCTGATCGTAAATATGATCGCCATGTTAGTATGTTCCGTCCTGGTCATTGCCCGGAAACACAGCGAATACGCCGTCGCTGGCCTCCTCGGCGTTGTCGTCACCCAAGCCCTCGGTTACGGTCTCATCTTCGACCTCACCTTCTTCCTCCGCAACCTCAGCGTGATCGGCGGCTTGCTCATGGTGCTTTCGGACTCGTGGGTGCGCAAGCGCTTTGTCCCCGCGGGCCTGCCGCAGCTTGACGAGAAGGACCGCAAGATGTACGTCCAGTTCGCGGGCCGCGTGCTGCTGATTTTCCTCTTCGTTGGCTTTGTGTTTGCAGGCTCGTGGAGCTTCTGGCGCATCTTGGTCAGCCTTGTTGGTCTTGTTGCTTCAGTCATGGTTGTGGTCGGCTTCAAGGCTAAGTGGAGCGCTGTGATTTTGGTTGTGGTGTTAAGCATATTCAACATCTTGGTTAATAACTGGTGGACGGTACGTAACCTGGTTTTCTTTAGATCCCCTGGGATCAATCTTGGTCTACTTCCTTTCAGCGTAGTTGGGTAAACTGACGTTTTGTCTCGCTTTTGCAGTTGAACGAGAAGCACCCCCACAAGGACTTTGCGAAGTACGACTTCTTCCAGATTCTCTCCATCGTGTAAGTCACCGTAGTCCCCGTCTTTTATCCTAATTTTTAAGTAGTATTTTGCCCACGTAGCTAACTTTCTCTCTTTCATAGCGGCGGACTCGTCCTCCTCGTTAACATGGGGCCCGGTCAATTCAGCGTCGACGAGAAGAAGAAGGTCTACTAGATGTATTCTATCCCACTTCCCATGCTGTCGCGCCCCGAACAACATATAACCAGTTCCTTGGGGGCGTCTGTTCAAAATAGCGATATGCATCCATGCCCAATCTACGAAACAATTGCGAAATTATGAGTGAGAAAAAAAAGAGTTAGTATGGTGCAGGACGGCTCTCGCTGGAAAGAGAGAGAAGTGGGATGGGAGGGAGAGAAGGGAATTGGAAAATTGGCGATGATAGTTCACCAGGATGCTTATCCCACCCACTCCCTCTCACCCCCCTTTTTTCCCTGCCCCCCTTATGAAATCCCGCCCAGTTTGGTCTTTTTGCGTTTTTTTTCTCTTTACTCTACCCAGACCGCATACGTCTGTTGGCTTTTCTTCTTGTTCCCCCTCTTGTGTGTTGGTCTGTCCTTTTCTTGATACATTCCTATCTCCATTTAGCCTTTTGACCTACCGCTCCTGAACCAATATGACCCTTCCTCCTATACCCGCCGCCCAATCCCTTCTTCCCTACCTACTAGCATACTTTACTTTCCTAGCTCGCTATTCTCCGACTTCAGCGAGCAGCGGAGATTTTTTTTCTTTTTCTCTCTTTTTATTGCTTCTGTTCCCCCTATAAGCCAGCTCGCGCTTCTCTCTCTCTCTGTCTTTGTTCCTCTCTCGGTTTCCTCATACAGCCTTTTCTCTCTCTTTTCTTTTCTACTATTTTGGGTTTTTTTTCTTCCTTGTTATCGTCTCCTTTTTGTATGTGTGAGTGTGTGCTGTGTGTTCTTTTTCTTTCGTTTAGGTATAAAAGAAAGCGTAGTGTTTATTATTAAGAGTTTTCTTTATTTTCTCTGTGTGTGTGTCTCTCTCTCTATCCTCTCTCTCTTTTTGATAGAGAATTATTCTGTCTCTCTGGCTGGTTTTTTGCTTGGTTGTGTGGATGGGAATAATCAGTTTCTTCCTTCAACTTCTTTTTTTTTTTGGGTCTTATTGTGGTTTCTGCTTCATCTTTGGCATTCTTTCCATCCTGCCTGATTCCATCTGGTTTGCTGGCCTTTTGAGTTCAAAATAGGGGGAGGTGTCGAGATTGCTATAGGCCACACAACCTTGCCCCTTTCCTTTTTTTCCTTTCCTCACCCTCTTTTTTCGACAGTTCATGTTGGAAAAAAATTACTTGGTTCTGTGGTGTTATTATATAGCTCTTTTTAAGGTTAATGTGATTTTGATAATGGTTCTATCATTCATTCTAAAGCAATACAGAAAGAACTTGAAAAGATGATGTTCCTTGGAATAGTTGACGCTCAGGACAAAGACATTCGTAGGAGTCCTAAGGAGAATAAAGGGCATGTCCTGTTGCGTGTGGTCAAGTGGAAATTCCTATTTGAGGGCACTGTAAGTCATAGCATGCCTTGTTAGCTATTCGCTCCTGCGGCGGAGGTGGTGGGTTGGATACTGGGCGGAAATATAATGTTCCGCCAGAGGCACCGTCCCCTTTATTTTCCTACCCCTAACCTCACACAACCTGCTTAAACTCGAGCACCCATCATACAGCATGGCTTCTGTACTCTTCATTAGTCATGTGCTTGAGAGGATAATGACTCTGTGCTGGCAACTGGCAACTGGTATGGCCGATGGATTGATGTTGGGCTGAGTAGCCTCATTCACTTTGTCAGACCCCCAAGACCCCACCCCTGAAATCTGATATCTTTTTTCAGACATTTCTAATTCCTTTGTTGAAGACTTATAGGTCATAGCAAAGCAACCTTGAGCATGAAGTGATGCTCAGTGTCATTTCTTCTTTAGATACCAAAAAAATACATTCAAGCCGCTGTTTCGTTCATCTCTCATATTTACTAGTTTCTGCAATTTCTATATAACAGGGCAGTGAGCAGCAAACCATCCTTATCATCACTATGGAACCGAGACAGAGAGCTGGTATGTTTTACCACTCACAACATTATTGATACGTGTCCCAGATAATGTTTGGCCATCGCTCACAACCTTAACTTCCTTCACGCCAGCCTCGCGGCGAATATCAACTTCAAAGACGGCACCGCGGAACTCGCGTCTGGTTTGAACGTGATCCCAGCCCGTCGGCAGCTGGGGCTGGATGTTCAGACCGTCTGCATCACCGCGCAGGCCGCAGAGGCCCTCGACGAAGCAGCGGTACACCCACGGTACAGTGCCCGTGTTGAACAAGTGACTCGACCGCCCTGCGGTACGTGGGTATTCTTTCCATGCCCCACGGTAGTAGTTTGGAATGTACACTGGCAGCTGGCCGCGCTGCAGATAGTCCGCTTCAGAGGGACCAGGCAACATTTGCCGCAGCAGTTTGTACGCGCGGTCGCTCTCACCGATGGTGTACAAACTATAGATATAGAAAATGGCCGCATGGTTGTACACTGAAGCGTTCTCTGCTGAGCCAGGGTACTTTTGCGTCACGCGACCGACGTCCTCGCGCATACCGCTGAAGGGTGGGCCGAACATGGCCACTCCGTACGGGCTGACTAGTTGCTCATCGATTTGCGGGAGCATCTTCGCGCGCTGTTCGGCATTTGCCGCACCTCCCAGAATCGACCATGACTGCGGGTTCAGCCAGATGCTGCCTTCGCGGTCCTCCTTGATGCCGAAGACCACATTGTCATCCGTGATACCACGTGCAAACCATGAACCGGCCCACATGTGTTTGTTGGCAGCATCATTGACTTCCTTCGCACCGGCCCTGTAGTGTGATGCGAGGTCAGTCTTGCCCTGTTGCTCGCAGACGGCTGCCCACAAGTTCAGCGCATAGCCGGTTGCCACGGTAAGCCAGCCCGATACACCCTTTCCCTTGTAACCAACCATGTTCATGGGATCGCACCAATCGCCCTGGGCGATATAGCTTAGTCCGCGCTCGTCGCGGGCGGAAAGCAGCCAGTCCATGGCACGGCTGAATCTCTCAAACACGGTATACTTGTCGCCATTTGCTGTCGGTACAGGCAGCTGCAGGAAATCATAATCTCCCGTCTCCGCAAGATATACCTCTAGTGTCGTTGGTAACCAAACACAGTGGTCCGTGTGCGGCACCTGGTTGATGTACTTGAGCTCCGCGCCTTCAACAATGATAATGCCGTCTGGCATCGCGCCTGTGTCCTCCTGTTGCCCGAGCGAAGTCAGGAGAGCGTTCCGCGTCACTTCGGGTTTGATATAGCTCATTCCCATATTGTCCTGCAGGTAGTTGCGTGTCTGCGGATCGGTGGTTAGACGATTAACGTCGCCATGGTAGTACATCTGGCGCGGCAGCCAGTTGTTGACAAAGTTGTCCAGATCTTTATCCGGGGTTGTGATCTGCAAGCAACCATTACCGGCTTCGATATACTTGGCATAGTCGCGTGCGGCCTGTGCAAATGCTTCCTTGCTTAGATACTTGTTGCGGATGGCCTGGATTTCCGCATCATCATACGCAGGGCCAAACAAGAAGCGATATTCGCGCTGCTCTTCTGGCACCAGCTCAACGCGGTACTGCACAGCCGCGGCGGGGATTTCGTACCGCGCATCTCCTTTCTTCAGCTCGTCAGACTCCGTAATCGCAGACGGGGCGTTCAGCCCCCCATCCCCTTCAAACGCATTCTGCATCACTTCCCACGCATTCGGGGCCGTCTCGCATAGGAAATACGTCTTATCCTTGAAGTACTTGTTCTTAAAGTAATCCGCCGCCTTCTGGTACGGAGTGATAGAGCTTGCAACCACACCTCCCAGATCTTCCCTGTATTCCGCCGACTGGTTCATCCATGACATGTTCCCGATAGGAAAGTAGGGATAGACACTAATCTTGCGCTTGCGGTCGGACAAATTCGAGACTTTTACCGTCCACAACTCCACCACGTCGTCCGTCGGTAGGCTCAAAGTGATTTCCACACGGATCCCCAAATTCTCCACCGTCCACGAAAGGTCCGCCTTTCCCACCGAAAACACAAACTTATCGACTTTGGCGCGTACGGGGTCATACGGAGCGGAGAACAACTGCCCCGCCTCCTCGTCCTTGATATACACGAACCGGCCCGGGTGGTGCGCATAGTATGCTTGTTCGGGCTGCATGAAGGTTTTGGCTTCGAGACTCGGGTGGTGGGCGTATTTGGCAGGCTCGGGTTGCATGAATTGGGCGGTCGCGAATCCCCGACAGGTTATTTGCACCATCATCTTTTGGTTCCAGAGGAAGCCGTCGGCGTTTGGCATGGCGGTCGGGCTGGTGAGCTCGTACCGCTCGCCATTGTGGGTGGGTTGCAGCATTGTGGATTATTTTTCCTCTTTTTATTCTTCAATGGTGTTATACTGATTGTCTGGATATATATATGGAGGGATGAATCTTTTGGTAGGTAATGGTTTATAAAAAAAGCTGGGTTTGATAAAACGTCCAGCGCTTTGCTTAGAAAAAAGTTTTTTGAAAATAATAAATTATTGTCCTGGATCTACAAGCACTGTGGCCAGGCTACGAAGTATTTAAAGAGCTCGTGTCTCACATACACCTCGCAAATCCCATCTTGCGAGTGATATTAATACCGGGCCGACGAGCCTATAAAGCGGAGTGGGGTGTAAGTCGGGATAGGGATGAAGCTCAGTGTTGCATTTGTGGATAAGGGTATTGCTGACGGAGAGCGATGGGATTTAGAGCTTGGTAAAAAAGGCACAAGATGCCGTCCATGAAGCTTACATATTCTCTCGGGTGTTTTCTCAAACTCAAATTCAATAGAATAATTTGCGACTATTTTCCCAGACCTCACTCAATGCTTTGTATCAAATTTGTGTGTTGAAAAGGGATATGTGCATACACAGATTCTATCCCATGGTCCTGGATAATAAAGAGAGGATAACCCCCCCTCATTATTGCGGGGAAGCATGCAGCTACATCCCACGCCATCCCGCATACTTTGCCCCCCCTCAACAAGTGGGATGCTTATCACCATGTGATCAATCGGCAGAACTGATAATCCGAGCTGCAGAGCAATCAATCCCCCATCCCGCATTTTGAACAGAAGCTTTGTTTCCAGATCACCCCCTTTTGAGCAATTGTTTTGTTTGTTTATTCTGTTGATATCTATTGCTATATACCTGTCAGCATAGAATTTATAAAGACTGTTGCTTCGTGGACTGTTTCTTGGATATATAATTGGGGATCCAGGACCTGCATTCTGGTTGTTGTTGGTGGGAGAAATCTAACCCCGCCATTTACCTTTTGTTACCATCTTGTTTCTAAACCCAGCAGATATCACTAGAATTTCAGGGGCTAGGCAGCATACCGCGATAGACACAGCTTCTGAGGTTTACAATGGGGCCCGTGAGCAGGGTTATTATTGATACCGACCCTGTGAGAAACTTTCCCCCTTGCTCTATGCCTTGCGTTTCAATTTCTTTTTTGGTGCTGCATATAGTACTCCGCCGCACCCTGACAAGGGGAGCTTTGAATATTTCGAGAGATTGTATAAAGAGAGAGCTTTCTATGCATATCTTAGTTATATATATATTTCGGGAGATATGCTAATAAACCTCCACCTTTCTTTTTTACTTTTTCTAATTTTATTTTCCTTTGTTGATAGGGAGTCGATGACATTCTTGCCCTTCTCCTCGCCCTCTCCGCAACAGCAGGGGAAATCGAAGTCCTCCTCATTTCTCTGACGTTTGGAAATATTCAAGTCCGCAGGTGCGTCTACCCTCCCCACCCCCCTATATTGTAAACCCCTTTCTCATGTTCTATTTTCTCTTTTGCTGATTTTGCGCTAAACTAGTTGTCTTCGCAATGTGGTATCCATGTTCCACATCATTGAGCGCGAGCTCGAGTGGAGACGCCAAAGGGGCCAGACAGAACGATTTGAGGCGCTGAAAGCGTTTAGACCTACTATTGCTGTGGGCGCGGATCAACCGCTCGATGATGAGATGATGTTGGCTGATTACTTCCGTGGGTTTCTTTTCTCTTTCTGTTTTCCCTAAACCCTTTTGGGGGGGGGGGGGATTTTTCGTGTGTTTCGGCTTTCTTTTCTGACGTTGAAGACCTTTTTGTGTAGATGGTCTTGATGGGTTGGGAGATGTTCATTCCACTGTATGTGTTAACATTCTTCTCTTACCATCTGAGAAAGGTCTATTAGGGGGTTCTTATTGCTAATTGGCTGAGGGAAAAAACAGCATCCTCACTTGACCCCAGAGGAGACATGGGAATCAGTATTCTTCCCTTCTGCAGGTCCTGCGGTTGAACCAGCCCCATCAGCGCAACATGCGTCGTTCATCGTCTCGACCAAACCCGCACATCAAGAGATTTTGAGAATCTTGAGAGAAAATGATCCAGGGACAATTACCATTGTCGCCGTGGGCCCGCTTACGAACCTCGCCCTTGCTGCTGCGGAAGACGCAGAGACTTTCCTGCAAGCGAAGGAGGTTGTTGTTATGGGTGGAGTGGTTGATAGGCCTGGAAACGTAAGTGTTTTCTATCAGCAAACCATATGAGATGAGGAGCATTCGGCCAATATACATGTACTCATTCATCTTCCCAGGTCACCCCGCTTGCGGAATTCAACACCTTCGCAGACGCATTGGCTTCAGCACGCGTCTTTGCGCTGACATCTCCCAAACCATCATCTACCATGCCACCAACCAACCTAGCCACACCATCCGCGCTGCCCGCCTACCCGGAAGGCCTCAGCAAAAAACTAACCCTCAAGCTCTTCCCCCTCGACATCACGACAAGCCACAACTTGACACGCGGCCAATTCCGCACGCGCGTCGCGCCAATCGCGGCCACTGGCTCGCCACTGGCAGAATGGCTCTCGGCTATCTTAGCACATAGCTTTGGGAAGCTCGACGCGCTGCACCCGGGCCACGAGGGTGATAGGGCGGCCCTCAGCCTTCACGATCCACTATGTATCTGGTACGCGCTTACGCCGACATCGCCGGCCTGGACAGCCTCTGCGGACTCGCCTGTGGATATTCGTGTGGAGACTACGGGCCAGTGGACGAGGGGTATGTGTGTTGTTGACCGGCGTGATCGGAAACGTAGAGATGATGATGGACCTGACTCGAGTGACCATGGCCATTGGCTGAGTGATAAGAGGGGTAATAGGATATGGAAGATGGCGGGGTCGCCGGGCTGTGATTTGTTTGGGGAGTTCTTGCTCGATCGCTTGTTTGGGTGATAAGGGTTGGGAAATTTTTTGTGATATTTCTTTTTGGTGGTGGCTTTTGGTTACATACCTGAGATACTTTTGAGATATACATTGGCATGGATAGAAGACATTCCATTTACTTTATTTCATAATCTTTTGGAGGGGGGGCTATGTTGCGGAACTCATCCTGAAGACATCCTGAATCAAAATCAGTGCTGGTGCACCACAGCTAGCACCAACTGCAGCGCGCAAGCAATGGAAGAATCTGTCTCAGTCAAAGAACTCAGCCAGCACTCATAGCCGAAACTCACGACTTCGCATAGATACACACGATATTTATGTTGAGCAACAGTCCCTTGCATGCCTTGCTCAGGAACTACTTCTGCCAACGGGGGAAGGTGAGTTCTCGATGAGGCTTAGTCATCGACATCAGCTAGCCCTGGTTAGTTCTAGCGCCTTGGTAACTTGGCGAGCAGTGGGCTCTGCACATTGACGCACGTGCTCAACAAGCTGGTCAGAAACACAGCGTCTCCCTCCAGGTCTTATATTTGCACAACTGGCCATCTACTCTTTGCCTCGGGGCTCCTCGAAAATAAGCGGGAAGGGGGGCAGGCAAGCTGAGATAGGGAGGGCGAAGAGCTAGAGCACAAAAAATGCAGCGAAGGTCTTGGCTAAATGGCTTCCGCCACCTATTGTGTTGCGATCTTTCCCCCCCGGCTGGGGCAAGCCAGCAGAGGGGCCCGTGTCGCCCAATAGGAAGCCCGGATCGGTCCATGTGTGCGTATTCCACTGCTGTGGACAGCCTTCTGCTCTGATGCTCCTTTTTTTGCCCCGGAAGAAAGGTGCAGCTGGAAGAAGGGCCCATGGCTAGATGGCTATCGTGCTGGATGGGCCATACGCTGTGGACATCAACTATTCTGGTCTCTGCTACTGGTTAGCCCGGGGAAAGGGCCTTATCCCTGCGATGGAGTGTCACAGGCCACTGACAGCCTATCAGTTGCAGCACGAGCACGCGACACTTGCAGCTCCCCTGCTGCAGTTGCGTGCTCATTTCCGTATATATATACTTTCTGCATCTCGCAATATGGCCGATGTTGTCTTGCCCACCTATTAGATACTCGCTGGTGCTACAGTATCTTGCTTTCTTTTTTTCCCGCTCGTTGCTTCTTTAAGGACGCCTTTCTTGTCTTGTCCTTTCTTTTCTTCTTCTTGTATCGCCCCGTTCACTATTTTGCGCCATTATCAGATGCACTCTTGAGTTCTGTTTCAAGGATCCAGACAAGCTTCTCACTAGCTGTTCTCCCGCTCGAAAAGCATGCAGAGAGAGATATAATACTACTAACAATAGCTAAAACCCCCACGTGCACTCTCAAACAACCCCTACCTGCCAGTTAGGCCAAGGCAGAACCACCCGCACGCATATCACCCAATATCAGCATTACTCCTCATTACTCCTCATTACTCTCTCTGGCACCTCCCAACTTTATCCAACTTTATCATCATTCATTAGCCCCCCATGTCAAAGCCACGTCTCCCTCTAACTCCCGCCTCCTCCCTCGACATCGCCGCCCAAGACAAGGACAAAGTCGGCCCAGCAGCCTCGCCGGGAGAGATGTACTTTGCGCTCCCACCAGCTGCGATACCAGACGCCCCGGGGGCTCTCGGTGCGGGATCAACTCGTCACCGTTCGCATCCACAACATCCCCCGTTATCACCCATATCGCCAGATGTGCATGCTGCGACGCAAGATGCTAGTAATGCCGCAAGCAGCACGCGACCCACTACCCGCCAGCGCTCAGGCACGAAGAGATCAGCAGCAGAGTTCAATCTGCCCCCGCCCCCGACGCGGACGAGGAAGATCATCCAGATGAAGCCCAAAATACAGCAGCAGGAGGAAGCAGATAGAAATAACACCGACGCAACAGCGGCGGCTGGTGCGACAACAACAACAACAACAACATCATCCAGTACTTCGAAGAAGAAGCAAAATGCCGGCGCGACGACGGCAGCGGGCAGGAAGATTGCGCGCAAGACGGCACATAGCTTGATCGAGCGACGCCGCAGGTCAAAGATGAATGAGGAGTTTAATACGTTGAAGAATATGATTCCTGCATGCAAGGGCCAGGAGATGCATAAGTTGGCGATTCTTCAGGTTCGTTTTGCTATTTCCCCCAAATAGACACACACAGAGTGACGGATATAGAATTGTTACTTACCACATTAACAGGCTAGTATCGACTACGTCAACTACCTAGAGCGCTGTATCTCCGATCTCAAAGCCAACAGTACCAGCAACGGAGGAGACTCGACGCCCACATCACCCACATCCTTCCAAGCCACGCGCCACCCCTCATACTCCTCTATGCAAGAAGACAACCCGCCGCACAACCACAACCACAACCACCCCGCCTCCCTCTCTACATCCCCTTCAATCCACCCCTCCTCGCTCGAAGTCTCCCCCGCCTTCTCCGCACAAGAAGACACAGATCTGCCCCGCCGCCCCTATGAAAATTTACCTAATATCCTACCCAGTCCCGCCCTAGGGCCGAATGTATCCCCGCCCTCACCGCCGTATGTTATACCCTTGGACCCACAACTGCGCGGCACAGGGTTCACGACGTTTTCTCAACATAGTAACAGCAGCAGCGGTGGGCAGTCGTGGACAGGCTTCTCGTCGCAGCAGACAAGACATGTCGAGGGCGAGGATATGGACGTGGATCGCGAAGCGTCGGCGGCGCTGCTGATGCTTAATGTTGATCGGAGAGTTGGTGATTTTGGTGGTGGTGCGAGTAATAGCAGCACCAGCAGAGGTGCTAATGCTGGTGGTGGTGGCGTTGGGAGGAGGAAAATGGGGATGAGCGTGCAGGATCTTCTTAGTTCATAGTTCATGAGCATGATTAAGGAGGGGATGGATGTGGTTAGTTTATGTTTATGGCTTACGTGCGGTATTTCTGGGAAATTGGGAAATTCTTATCATGAAGCCTTTCTTTTACTAGTGCTTGCGTGATTGCGTGATTGCGTGGTAGCTGTTTTTGTTTTTCTTATATATGTGCATCCCCCCGGGCTTGGTTGCCGCCCCCTACCCTGATTGTTTGAGGAAAGGGGGCTGACTACCTTTTTTTAACAGTTCTTTGTGTTTTATACTACATTTCGTTTTCATTGGATAACCCCTACCTAGCACTTAGAGCATACCTTAACCTTATATATTAAATTTTATCGCAGATTTCCTCAGTTAAACCACATACGCACATCTACATCTCAGACAGTCATACACATTCCCTTGAATAGGGTAATTAAATTTCCAATCCGATGAAAAAAATTAAAATTATCAAAAAACATATTTGCGTGTTTTCTCCCGTAAATTTCATGGGATATCCATATAATAAGTCAAATGCTCATAGTCATCTCGAAAAGAAAGAGCAGCGCTAAGAACAAGAAAGAAAAAGAAAGAAAGAAAGAAAGAAAGAACGAAAGAAAGGGGAGAGCTGGGTATTGTTGTTGTCTCTAGAGAAGAGATGTAAGAGAGAAAAAAAAGGAAGGAACGAAAGAAAGGGGAGAAAAGAAATGACAGCCCCCCTATTCCATATTTACGCCCCATGCATAACAAATTCCGCATATCAGCAAAAAGAACAATCAAACAAAAGGGAAATTTCTCGCTCAAAAAGAAAAGTAAACAAAAAGGGTTCAATGCTGATAGAATAAAAAAAAACGCTCTGGCTCAAATAACCACAGAATCAATCGAGGACCCCAACCAGCCCCAAAAAAGTCCATGCCCCAGATAGAGAAACTCCTGAAAAGCGCAGTCTCCCACTTCGGACATACACACACACACACACACACACACACACACACACACACACACACACACAGGCTTTCTTCTTTCCATTCTCAAAAAGAAAAAGTATCCTACCCCGCCTGCATCTACAGCTCCCCCTCCCCCTCCACGTCCTCAAGCCACTCAAACACCCTCCCCGCCAACTTCTCCTTCTCCTTCTCCCTTGCACTCCTCTGTCTCGCCAGCGACGTCACCAGCTCATGCTCGCCCCCTAACTGACACGCACCCGCAGCGGCCCCTCCTCCTCCAGCACGCGCATCAAGCTGTAGCGTTTGCGCATTGGGACTGTCAAGCTCGGATGTAAGGGTTTGAATATTCCGTTGTGTGAGCGGGAGTCTAGAGCGCTTCGGTGAGGGCCGCTGGATGTGGAATATCGAAGATGTCGATGTTGATGTTGTTGTTGTTGTTGTTGTTGAGTGTTGGGGGCCGCCGGTGGACGGGCGTTGTTGGGTAGTAGTAGGTGCGGGAGGAGATGGAGATTCCACTCCGTCACGCCGTCTTTGTGGGTGGTGTATGACTGAGCCCTCCCCCCCTTCTTCCTGTGTGGTTGCTGCTGTTTTTAATGCGATTCTCTCCTCCGATGGCGAAAGCACGAGGGCCCGGAAAAGACGGGTTATTACGGCGCTTTTCCCTCGTTTCGTGCGCTTCTTGCCTGCTTGGTCCTCCGCTGTAGTATTATTGTTGTTGTTCGCTTGTCGCTGCTGTTTCGTGGCGTGTTCGACGGCGGGAGTCTGATTCACGGAGAAAAATGACGTGCGCGCTGTATTTGTCGTGCCTGTCGCTGTCGCTGTTGCTGTGGTTGTCACGGGCGATGCGGTCGGGGACATTGCGCGAGAGAGAGTCGTGGGTGAGTGAGGGTTGTTGTTAGTGTTGTTGTTGCTGTTGTCGCGCACTGTGGAGCGGGATAAACCGCTTAGGAATTTTAGACGTGTTTGCGGCGGTTTTAGACGCTGTTTGTTGGCGCTTGGGTGGTGGTGTGTTGGAGAGTCCATGATGATTTGGGTTTGTTGTCGCGCTGTTTCAGGATAAGGTCGATGCGAATTCTGAGTAAAGGAATTCCCGATTTATTTATGGATTCCGCCCTGAGATCGAGCTGCTGTTGAGCTAGATTGGAGTGTTGCGCCGTACGTATGGAGGCTGTGGCGATGGGCATAAGGAGTCCCTGGTTCTCGCTCGTATCTCGTCAGCGTCGCAGTCGACTTGGCTCGATGCGTTTTTTTACTTTCTTTTTTTTTTTTTCCTTCCCTTATTTTCCTTTTTCAGTTTAGACCCGGGTATCTATGTAAGCATGAGATAATTTGCGAGAGCGGAAAAATTTGTCAGATGGGTTTCCGTGGAAAGGAGGCGAAAAAGTCAAATTTGATGACATTGATGAGAACACATTGAGATATCGCGAACGTTCTGAACTGCGGGCCCCTTCACCGAGTAATCTAGACTAGCGCGCTCTCGATCATGATATATCACAAGCAATAAGTGGGTCCCACGTCTTGTGGGGTGTGTTGAGTTTGACGACAGTCTCCACCACTTGCGCGAGAGGAAAACGGGTCATTTGACAGCGGAGACGAGTAGGGATTCTGATGTTCGAGTCGAGGTGTCCTCTTTTTTCATTCTCATTCTCATATGCAGGGGGAGAAGCGAGTGACATGCAAAGAAAGCTCGATTTATGGTTCTGAGGCTCAAATGAGAGTGTCGGGCGGGTGAATGCCAAGCTTTCCCCAGGAGGTGACAAGGCTGTTTTGGAATAAGGGGCAGACATGTGATCTGGCTGGAAAAGGAGGAAGCAGGTTGATTTCCAACAAATGGATGTCATTTTATGTGTAACTACAGAGTAGTATGCTGGAGATGGAATTTGAGATTCTCTAGCCATCCCTAGAGCTAATAGCAACCCCACAGGGAAAGTATAGCAAAGAAAAATCAACTCCCTCCTACGATGAACGCCTCTCAGAATATAACTCTTCCAACCGATTAAGTTTTATCAACAAGTTATTGCCTTTCAAGGCTTCCTCTAGTCTTTTATCTTCATCATTGTAGGTAAGCTCGTCGACGATATGTTTGGCCAGGTGTTCAACACGTTGTTTGGCTGGATTGTCCTTCCACTCGCACAACTCTCGAACTGTGGCTAGTATATCAAATGCTCGCACGACATGCACTGGCAAGTTGGGGATTAACCTCAGAGCTAACCCGTAGCAGATTCCGTATGCATTCTGGAAATCATGCTCGTATCTCCAGTCTGCTCTCTCTTCAAGAGTGGAAGCAAGAGCGGAAGAGAATTGCATAGCTTCGATATCGCCAACTATGTCCCCGGCATATATATTTCTGTTGTTTGCATGTCGGGCGTCACTTTCTGCTGCTCTTCCTATAGCAGCTCGTCTCCTCGCTATCAAGGCCGCGCGACGGAGCCCAATCCGGGTGTACGAGAGCTAAAAATATATATTTAGAAACGTCTAGCTTTATTAGAGTCGCCACCTCATACCTGTTTCACCTGCTTGCGGAGCTTTTCATTTTCCTGCAAAATCCTCTCGTTGTCCCGCAGAACAGTTTCGAGCTTGTCTTCGATGGGTTGAACTTCCTCCTTAATCTCTCTCCGACGCGCCTCCTTTTTCTCTTCGTCGCTTTTCCCGAACATTTTCGGCTAAGTGAAATATTTCGTATTTTTTGAGGGGTGCTGATGTGCTAGAAAGAAAAAGAAAAGAAGAAAAGAAGATGTGCCTTGTAGGTGGATGGAGTGTATCGGGGTGAAGAGATGGAGTGTCATTCTTGAAAGATGGCCCTCTTTTATATAGGGTTTTATTCCACTGTCAAGAGGACCAGTGAACGGAATTTTCCATTCAATGTGATGTGACAAAGAATCTATCTACCTTGAAAGAGGAAGCTAAAGAGAGTTAACCTTATCACTTGTTGTTGACACCTCCGCTATCAAGATCTTTGGTAGCACCAGGTAAGAGAGAAGATACGGGAAGTTTCATCATTTTGAAACCTTCTTTTGTAGTTGCTGCTTTCAAATCTTACTTGATCTTCTGTTTTACTACGCTTGGCGTCCGAAGCAATATTTCTCCTTTCGAATTCTGATACATAAATTTCTTTCTTTCTGCTTTTATATCGAATTAACTACTCTGAAGAGTTGCTGAATAAACAGTGTTTGCCCTTCATTCCTCTTGGATTGGTTAAAAAAGAGCAGCTTGATAGTTAACATAAGTTGAGTAACTTCATTGATCTTCAGTTTGAAGCTAATACTCAGCTCTTTCAGAATACCCCATCCCAGGACCAGCAAGCAAGCAGAATGATACCCAAACACCACCATGTCTCCGAATGCCAATTTTATTTTGTCCACCTCCAGTGGCCGAGCCATGTTGAATGAATATGAACTCCACCAAGACCAGTTAACAAAGGAAATCAAGGAAACTTTTGCAGCCTTAAACCACCTTCTAGGATTCACCTCTCATGGCAAATGCACGTTCCAAGTCGAGGATCTTAGAGAACAAGTCATTGCCTTGACTTCGCCATCCAACTGACCGGCTTCCGTGACCCTTTCTCAAGCGCTCGATGAGGCGTTCTGCCTCCTGCTCGATAGTTCTTCTCTGCTTCTCAAGCCCCTTCCATGCACGCATCTCTCGAACCGAAGCCAGGATATCAAACACTTGTATGGCGTACGCGTGCAATTTTTTTGTTGTGTTTAGAGTGTCTTCAAACTTAATACCATATGCCAACTCAAAATCGGCCTTGTATCGTCCGGAAATATCTTTTAAACAAACACCAGTTGCATACATGTGCTCGTCAAGGAATTGGATTACGGCGAAGTCGCCGACTATGTCGCCTTCGTACTCGAGCTCGTTCTCCGCACGCACAGGCTTGTCTCCATTGGGTGCTTGTGCCTTTCGTGCCTTTTCATTTTCGAGGCTTCTCATTTCCAAAGCACCTAGTCGGCAAAATCTATGTGTGTCTGTGTTCTGGTCAAACCAGTTAGCTAATTTCCGCTACCAGAGTCAAATATCATACATACCAGTTCTTGCATAGATGGATATCTAATATTTCTTATCCAATAGCTTGCGTTCTCCTTTCGTAACTGCTCAAGTTTGCTCTCCACCTCTGTAAGCCTCTTCTCAAGACCCTCAAGTTTACTCTCCACCTCTGTAAATCTCTTCTCACGACCCTCAAATTTCTCAATCCTCTCATTTATCTCGGCAAACGTCTTCTGGTAAAGCATTTTTGGTAGGGTGAAGGGATCCGTGTTGCTGCCTTTTGCTGTTGTATCAAAGAAAAAATGATGTATTTTGCAGAATAATGAAAGATTGTTGAATTTAGAAAATAAACTCCAGTAAGTTGAGAGATGCCTCCCTTTTATACAAAAGCTTATCATACTGTTAGTTGTCCTAGTGAGTTATTTCATTCAATGATATGGTGATAAAACACTGGCCTTGAAATAGGAAATCAAAGAGAACCTTCTCAACATTAGGGGTGTGAAACCTCTAATGAACTGCATCACTATTCTCAAGTACACCTGTAGTCCTCTCTGCATGTGCTGAGGGCTTTGACAGTATTAGTACATGTACAAGAGAAGAGAGTTTGAGATAGGAATCTCTTTTCTGCCCTGCTTTGCATTTGCTCCTTGTTTGATCTTGAAACAAACTGACCTTGAGAGAAGTAGGGTTTCATATATATATTATTGAAACATCCGCTTACATGTGTTTAGAACAAAATGATTATAATTTGCTAAATAACAAAACCCATTGTTTTAATGTTGATTTTCTTTAAAAGAAATCTAAATCTAAATACCCTGGCCTGGCCTGTTGGTTTCGAGGGGTTTCACTCGAGCATAACAGTTGGTGGGGTTTTTAATACTGGCTTGATTATATCAACTCATTGTCCTTTGTTCACCAACATTTTTATTTCATGTTTCTGTTCCAGTGTATTCTCATTGTTGGACTGCTAAAGACTGGTGGTAAGGGTCTCTCACATGGGCAACCTGAATCTAGTACTAGATGTGAGATACTCCTCACCACAAAACTCTGCCTGCACCTATATGGGAGTTTCAACTACCACAAATCAATGCAGCCACCTTGAACCACCAATATGGATTTGGGGATATCCAAGTAACTTGGGCAGACAGCCCCAGTGCAATTGTTAGGCATGGTTATGATGTTTCTCCAACCTGGCCCTCCAACCTTAAGCCCCGGCTCACCCGCAGGGCCACAGGCTTCAAGTTCCCAAGCGGTGATACGCGACTATGATTTGAAAAGCTATGGCGCAGGAAATATTTGGATACATATATGGCACTGTCTGTGTTTATATACCCTGCGCGCATTTTATGGAGCCGTTTTCTTTTTCTGTTTATAATGTCTTTGTACCCCTATTCCATTTTAAGCTTTTCTTATTTGACTAAGGTATCCATCTCTGGTATACCTTTGCAGTTCCATGAGGAGCAGGCCGTGGACAGACATGAAATTTTTTAGTCGGTGCAAATATACGGGCAAAACAGTACGCAAAAGCATATATAGAATAAAAAAGAACAGGGCCGGAAAGGGAAAAACGAAAAACACACGAAACTAGACTTGAGAGGAGAACAAAAGAGCTGGCTCATTCATATCCTTCGCGCCCAAGTATATAAAAATCATCGCGGAAAGTCAGGACAGTCATAATGAGGAGTTAACCCTGCGAGAGCAAAGTTCATCCTGCCTAGTACGTAAACCTGAAGCCCGGATGGTCATCGCCAAGATTCTCAAGCTCACGCTCAGGAAGATCGAGCAAATAGTCCCTCCCACCTCTCTCGCGAATGCGATTCTCGCGGCGGAGATAGAACAAGAACACTATAGCCATGAGCCCCGCAAGCCACATCAACGCAAACGAGACCCCGAATCCAGTACGATAGAGTGGCTTCTCGTTATCCAGAAAAATATTACTGGCGATTAAACCTCCTGCATTACCGAAACCAATTTGCATCGAGGAGCCTATAGCGCGCTTGTAGTGGCCGCTCATATTATTCAGCAGCCAGGTCATGCAGATCGGATGCGCAATGAATGCGCCCGATATAACTGTAAACAAGGAGAAGTAGCGCACTCCGATAGCCACGCGTTCCTGGACAAGAAGGATGATGTACCCGATAGACGCAATGAGGCAGCCGAAAATAATGAACCCGAAGCGATGGCGCATGCGGTCGGAGAGCACGGCGGTTAACATGGTTGTGACGGTAGCAAAGAGGAAGATTGGTATGCTCATTACTTGCGCGTGGATGGCGGTCCAGCCGAGTTGCCGGAGAATGGTGGGCGTGAAAAATGAGAAGGCGTATCCCGTGTTGACGATTCCGAAGTACATGATGATCCTAGAGTTGAGAAGGGATCTTTTTAGGCCTGATTCTTGGGCAACCTGTGCGCTCTGGAGCTGGATAGGAGGAAGAAGGGACGACTTAACTTACCCAATGTATATTTTGAGGTCTGAAAAGGAACGCTTCAGAGCAGGTTTATCTAGTCGACTCATATTCGCATCTTTACTTTCCCCCGCGAGGCGCGAAATGAGGAGGGCCCGTTCTTCCTCAGTTAAGAATTTGGCTGTCTCAGGCCAGTCGACAATGAGGAACTTCGCAGCCACAGCAAACACGACGGTAATAAGGCCTTCTACTATGAATATCCATCTCCATCCGCTGTATCCGCCAATGCCATCCATGTTTGCGACTGCATAAGCGAAGAGCTAGGTAATCCACAAGTTAGAAAAGTGTATTCAGGGGTGTGTTGGGTTTGAGCGCGCTGAACTTACCCCACTGAATGCACCGGCCAAAATGGAAGCGGAAAACCAGAAATTGAATCTTAACTGAAGTTCATGGCGTTTATAGTACATGGAGATCAAATAAATACAGCCTAGAAAGCGTTAAATAGGTCCGTCAGATTCCAGATTTAAGTCAGTAAATGGACATACCGGGCACGAATCCTGCTTCAAACGCCCCGAGGAGACAGCGACAAACAATCAAGCCAGTGTAGCTTTCGGTAACCCCTTGGCATACGGTAACAACACCTGTGTAATACTTTAGTGTCAGGGACCTGGAATGCCGTATCTGAATTTGACAACACATACCCCAGCCAAACATGATGACGCTCAACCACGTCGAGGGCGCAACGTTCTTGAGGATCAGATTACTCGGCACCTCGAGTAGAATATAAGGAATGAAGAAGATAAATAGAGCAATGTTGAAATCGTGTCCGGACATGTTGAGGTCCTTTTCCAGTCCTTGGATTCGCGCATTGCCGATATTGATGCGGTCCATGAAGGATAGAATGAAGAGCACGAAGAGGATTGGCACGATGTGAATGTCGCATTTGCGGATGAGCTTCTTCTCAGCTTCGTGATCAATGTTGTTGGCGTCCAATTCTTGGACTTGAGCGGATGCAGTCTCTCCCTTCGACTCCATCATGGTGTGGCAGGCGAATGGATGATAGTGAGAGAGAGGCAGGTGGAGGAAGAAGCTATACTGTGTGAAGGATGGGAGGAATGAACTTATCACGGTGGAAGTGAGAAGATGAAGTTGCAGTGAGCCGGATACTCATTCGGACTTGGACTTGCTGCCTAGACTGTGTTATAACTTCTTGACGCAAGAGAGGAGGCGTATAAATCTATAATTGGAGGTGGTGCAGGTGTTGACTTCAATGGTCTAGACCCAGTGAGCTCCACATCAACTGCCAGTTTCCTCTATCCACTGAGAGTTCCATAAAGGTCCATTTGTTGAAGCAGAAGGTAGGGAACACTTGACAGGTATGAGTGAAATGTCCAGCTCCAAGTGTGGAAAGTAATCAAGAACGAATTGTGTTTCAATCATAAGATAACACAAGAGACCTCTAAAACAAAAAGGATATGTATAGATTAGAAGGACAGCCTCATTCCCCACGGGAATGTCATAGTCACATGTCCGGAGCTAAGAAGGGGTCCTGTCACAGTTTCGTAGTTCGGGAAGATACAGAAAATGACGGGAGGGAGTGATAACGTGAAAAAGAAATTGAACACCTATTCCCAATCTCTTAGTATCTGGAATTTTGGATTAATCTAAAGTATATGATCTGCAATTGACATGCAGATGTTATTCCTACAGCCTCTCACAGGGCGGCTATGGGGGCGATTACCTGGAGTGATCTGCAACTGCCTGCAGTAATGAGATGCAAACGGCACAAAGGTTTCTGCTTCCAGATGCCCATTGTGAAGTCGAGGGTTTTGTAGATATACTCAACCCTAATCATGTTTCATCCACCCTCGAAGGCATCGACTGAAGCTATTGCGGTGCACTGTTCAGCAAGGTAAAGACTAAAAACCACGGGCAGGCCGGACAGTAAAAACAATGCCTGAATCGAGAATACTTTAGCCACTGGGCTGAAGTCGAGGCTGATACTCTGTATAGAGTACGGAGTATCCCATTGTTTTCTATCATCAATGTAACACAACACCTCAGTGCATTGGCAGCCAATTGAGAGCTCTGAACACATGAACATGTTTGACAATGTCATGCGGGTACTACAACACAAATACTAAGTTGTGTTATTCCAAGGCGGGTACAGTACAACACATCTCGAATGTTGCACAAAGATTTCGGGTTTCCCGATTTATTTAGATCCCCGAAATCCGTCCACGAAGATAGTATTTATTAGGCGCCTGGGTAGAGGTAGCATTAGAGATGAGGTTGAAATTCAGCGTTAGGCTTTTTGAAGCTTAAATTATTAGCGTGCACTAAGTAAGCGACTGGCCATCAGCCCCCACTTACCTAAAAAGAGTCTTCTCCACTGCGGAAATAGTTCAAGAACGGAGCCAATCTGGGCGCTTACAAGGTAAGAAGAGACGTTGAAGTGATTTCGATGGAAGGAGGAACCATCCGTCCTTTGAGATCGCACAGCATATCTTGAATCATTTGAACTTTGCGTATATAATGCAGATTAAGAAAGTACTCCGTCATTGGGCACTATAAAGTAGTAGTACCACCTCTCTTGTGGTCTCCTGCGAGGATAAGACACATCACAAGAGCCCATTTGGTCATAGTAGCCGACTGAATACCCAACTTCCTAATCTGATAGAACATCACACGCACGTTATGGGAAGAAACCTACCCGGAATTATTCCGCAGTCCGTGATGGAGCAAGGTTTATGTCCACCCTGGCCATGTCGGAAAAGGGCGGAACAATGTAAGTAGCCAAAGCAAACAGGAGCAAAGCTCACTTTGCCGCCTGTGTAGTGAAAGTTTGAAATTTGCCTCTTGGGAACCGCGCTTACCCCGCAGTCATAGTATGCATTTGAGCTCGGGTTGCGGAATTGTGGCGCTTTTCTCCGCTCCTGATCTATGTAACCTCTACGAGTCGGAGCTCGAGGCCTGAACTACACGTTTTGCAGGTATCGTCAATGAGGAAAAGGAATCTACGTGTATCAGCTATAAAGTAAAAAAGATCTCTCGGTTGATAACCGGTCTTCCTTTAATAGTTGCTTGCGCAAGGATTGCGTTAATCTCATATCGGAACCTATTGCTTCCACGTTTCTGTTTTACCACTAACATATCGTGCGACTTCTTTGGTCCGATATTAATCGCCTAGGCTTATCCCTACCACCTCTTTCAGTATGGGTCTTCAGACAATAGTCGTGGTACTCATTGCCGCTGCATACTTCCTAATCAAATATCTCAACAAGACCGATATCCCAAGAATAAAAAACCTCCCTGAGATTCCCGGGGTCCCTATATTTGGAAATCTTATCCAGTTGGGAGACGAACATGCCAAAAAAGCTCGAGAATGGGCACAGAAGTATGGAAGTGTATTCCAGGTCCGGCTCGGAAACAAGGTACGTGCCCGTTCTGCGTACACCCGTGAGAGTGGTAAGAGGCATCGCAATTAATAATATATACCTCCTTGGAAAAGCGCATCATCTTCGCCAATTCCTTTGATTCCGTCAAGCACTTTTGGATCACTCACCAATCGTCCCTAATCTCGCGTCCTACATTGCACACATTCCACGCTGTGGTGTCGTCTTCGCAAGGATTTACGATCGGTACGTCGCCATGGGATGAGTCCTGCAAAAGGCGGCGAAAGGCCGCTGCCACCGCCCTAAACCGCCCTGCCGTACAGTCATACATGCCCATAATCGACCTCGAGTCCTACGCCAGTATCAAAGAACTTCTTCACGATAGTCAAGGCGGAAAAGTCGACATCGACCCTAACGCATACTTCCAACGCTTCGCGCTCAACACCAGCTTGACACTCAACTATGGAATAAGGATAGACGGCAGCATTGACAACGAGTTATTAAAGGAGATTTGCCATGTGGAACGGATAGTTAGCAACTTTCGGAGTACCAGCAACAATTGGCAGGATTATGTCCCACTGCTGCGATTATGGCCGAGACGGAACTCCGAGGCCGCGGAGTTTCGCGCGCGGAGAGACAAGTATTTGACTTTGCTTCTGGATATGTTGAGAGAGAGGATTGCAAATGGGACGGATAAACCTTGCATCACGGGAAATATCCTTAAGGACCCTGAGGCGAAATTAAAAGAGGGTATTTAGATATCCCGAGAAAACTCCTATTTTGGACTGTAATGCTAACAAGATTGTCAGCTGAGTTGAAATCCATTTGCTTGACCATGGTCTCCGCAGGTCTTGATACTGTTCCTGGAAACGTGATAATGGGGATTGCATACCTCTCCTGCGCCCATGGACAAGAAATCCAAGACCGAGCATACAAGGAAATCATGAAGGTATACCCCAATAGCGATGCGTGGGAGAAATGTCTCGTCGAGGAGAAAGTTCCGTATATCACCGCACTAGTGAGGGAAATTCTCCGCTTCTGGACCGTCATCCCCATCTGCCTCCCACGAGTTAGCATCAAAGATATTCCCTGGAATGACGCGGTAATTCCTGCAGGGTCAACATTATTCATGGTAAGGCGGCCAACCATATGTAGTCCACTTTCAACACATCTTATATCCGCGGTTCCCCATAAACTAACCTCGCAACACTGAGTCAGAACGCTTTTGCCGCCGACTACGACGACACGCACTTCAAGGAGCCCTTCAACTTCAATCCAGACCGCTACCTACAAACCTCTGACGGTTCTGGAACCCCACACTATGCCTACGGCGCTGGAAGCCGCATGTGCATTGGCTCTCACCTCGCAAACCGAGAGCTCTATACTGCATTTATCAGACTGATCTCGGCATTCCGCATCGTGCCTGCGAAGAACCGGGCTGATGACCCCATTCTCGACGCGTTAGAAGCCAATGACATGAAAACATCGCTAACGCTGGATCCGAAGAAGTTCAAAGTTGGGTTTCGGGCCAGGGATTCTGTGATGTTGAATGGGTGGATACGGGGAAGTGAGGAGAGGACGAGAGACTTGTAGAGACTTTTTTTTTGGAAACTTTTTGCTCTAAACTCTTTGATCTCAATACATGAGCACACCGGTTTTTGACGACTTTAGAGCTAGTCAAGCTTTTGGAATTGCGGTCAAACTTATTATATGATGTTTGGATAGCCTTGAGATAGAGATGGCATCATGTGACTGTCACACATAAAAACCGGCACTCTGCTCGCACTTCCGATTTATCGGTGTCCGAATCATTGCGTGCTTTGCAGTACAAGCTTTTGTACTTATGCCACTATAATGTGTTGCACCTCTCCCAGCATGATAATACTGAGACATTGTGTGGTTACTTGCTCTACATCTGGATAAAACACTGCTACAGGCAGACAGAGCTTGACGGAGAACAAGTGCATGCAAGCGTGTAGAGTACAATATTGCATTCAGCTATCATTAATTACTAAGTACATATGCATACAGTGTTCTTATACAGCAGTCAATATCCCTAAACCCTCCGTTACAGCCTCAACTCACGCTATGCTGGTATTTGAGCAACACCTCCCATACGTCCCTAGTGGCTGCGTCTTTCCTGCTGGCTAACAGACGTTCTTCTCGTTGGATACGCAAGATGAAGCTCTTCTGAACCAGGATATGGCGGGGCCACCCCTCTTCGCGTGGTTTCTCGAATGTTGTTGGCGTTGATATGGGCAGTTACGAGCGAAGCGTGCTGGACGCTCGTGCTCCTTGCTCGCGGCATCACTGGCACCATCTCCGGTCTAGGTGAGTCAGATCCCATTCTCGGTTTCCTGATTTTCAGCGGATTAGGCCTCGCGATAGAGGCCTCTGCGCTTTTCTCGGGCAGCTTGCGTTCGTGGTTCAGATCATCGTTCAGAATTCCGTCAAAGTCGACATCCAGTTTAAAGCGGTGCAGTTTTTCGACCGGAATCGGGTGGTCCTCAACATCTGGGCAACTATGGGTACGCTGTAACCGCAGCAAAACCCATGAAACTAAAGGGATGTGCCGTGGCTCCCATGCTGTCCATCTTTTTACAAGGAGTTTAAACATGTTTTCGCCGTCGTCGAACGCAGAACTAGAATCGCTAGTCTCTTGCGCCTTTCTTTTTCTGCTGTTGACGAAAACAATAACCATTGCAGAAATGATCACCATGATTAACATTATAAAAAGGATATAGAAGGCGTGTTTTTCTCGACGTAGCTTCTCAGCACACTTGGCCCTTATCATAACTTCGTTTCTAGGAAAACATATCTTGCATGTTTCTGAAATTGAAGGCTTGAGTTTCGAGCTCGGCTCAGAGCAAATACCGAAAAGATTTGCTGCTCCGCACACAAGCTCATCGCAGTCAACTGGCCGATCTCGAAAGCTCAGTGCTGCCATCGAAGTGGGAATGGCTCTTCTCCTCCGCTCCGCCGCTCCTCTTGCTTTAACTTGGCTCTGCTTGGGACCTTCGTTTGAGCTTGGACTGTCGTTCTCTGAACCACGCAAATATATATTCCCACTTCGGGGGAGGATGGCATCGATCGTGGATAGATTGGTGTTTGGTAATTTGTTGCGGCGCATCTGGATCCATCGGAGAATAGTTGCAATCGCATGTCTGCAGGATCGGAGCCCGTTCTTAGAAAGCTGGGGTTCGGGTTCGGAATGATTGTTGATTGCATAAGGCCAGAGATCCCCGGCGCAGGTTTCTAAATCCCCAATCACTTGCCGCAAATCCTCGTCGTATGGAAGTATTGACGTTGTTACATCGCTGTCTTGGTCACTTTCTTCATCTGGCGCCTCCTCCCCCGTGATGTCCATCGCCACAGAATTTGGATGGACGAACCAGCCATATGGCCTATGGTCTTCTCCCTCGGGACCCTCCGCCATCAGTTCTATCGGCAGAATTTTATTGGCTTCGTTCGTTATCTCTCGGAGATGAAAGGCATATTGCGAACGTAGGCTAGATGCTCTGGGACTGCTTGCTTCCAGGAAAGCTATCACCGCCAATCCACATAGCACCCACATATAAAAGCGAATAAGGTATTGTATGGGGGCTAGAAAGATTGCTCTCATCGGGATCCAATGCATTCTTTAAACTGACCTTTGTGGCTTTCAACCTGGGTATAGTTTGAATAACGCTGCTGGTATATAGTTCTGTTGTTTGCTAATTGCCTGACCTAAAACATGGAAATACTATATACACAGTAGTTTAGTTGGGAAGGAATTGTTGCTGGAGCAGCCGCCGGGCGCAACTTCCTTTTCTGTCAGATGCGGATAGCCTGGTTTTGGAAAAGAGCCCTCCATCTCTGCTTCCTATTCTACAATACGAAATATGGCCATTCTAGTGGGCTTCCGTTACCGATCAGTCTATGAAGCTTCCCCATCTCTCGTGGATATAGTGTCGTGGATCTACACCCAAGATCTTCTATGGATGCCAGTGAAAGATGCTCTTATTCAATGAAGTACCGCCATAGATCATACTAGATCTCCTTCTTCCATGCTCTTCCTCCTCTGCTCTTCCACTGCCTCTTGGTATCTAAAGCCTCCCAATTCAATCACCAAAGGCTAGTAGTATGATGAGTGAATATTAACACATTTTATGCGACGCCAACTAAATTCACCACCACTCCCTCCTTCCTGTGACTGGTATACATGTGTTCCGGTGTTCACTTATTTCTACTCCTTTATCCCTATAAATGGTTGGTATTTCTCTCTTCTCTTCTCTTTTCCTTTCTTCCTTGCAAAGCACCCAATTAGTTGCCTATTGGTATCCTTTACCCACGATGGCAACTATCTACCCGGAAGAAATGACCTTCCAAACCTGCGTGCGCATCAACCCTCATGCTCTTGTGGGAGCCAGTCAAAATGCCGAAGAGCAGGACGTTATAACGACCGTGACCCGCCCTAGGACCCACGAAGTTTTCTCCTCGCCCCAAATCCGATTCTTTGGTCCTCTTACTGTCAGCACCGGAGGCCTTCCCCTTCGTGAGTACCTCGTTGGGCCTGGCGAGCGGGAGGGTCAGCCGACAAACCACTTCGACGATGTGCCAAAAACCAACGCAACAACGTATTTTGCCCACTATGGGACGGAAAACTTGACCGCCAACCAGTTCGAGGTAATGTGGCAGTTCTATCGATTTGCAAAGGGCGAGATAGTTCTGGGGATGGACGATCATATTATCCAGAAGATCTTGACTCCTACACCTTCAGCCTCCGAGCCACAGTCTACCTACGATGCCGCGACTCGATCATTCATTTTTGAAGGGTGGACGGAGGTGCACTACAAGGCTTTCTTCAACGAATACTGTGCTCTGAGGGCTACAGATATTTTGCGTCACACTGTTGACATGAAAAGTGCCAAAGAGTGGATGGATCTGCAGCCACCTAGGGGATTGAGTAAAGCTGAGAGTGAAGCTTACGAGGAGCAGATGCACTTTCTGGAACAGCGAATGTCTGAACTGGACATTAACTTAGATCGTTATCTGCCGATCGCAAAACAGGTGAAACGTACGTTGACGGGGAGCAATGGGACGCAAGCGAAGCTGGAGATTACCACAACCACTGAGGCGAAGGATGGAAATCAGGAATCAGAGGCAAGTATTAGCCCACTTTATGCTGTTGAGAAGATTTTCTAACAAAACGTTCTCTCTAGGGTAAAAACGGCACTGCCTATAAATCGAAAACTCGCCGCGGTCGCGGAGACAAGGCAAGAACGTCAAGGAACAAGAATGGACACCACAGAAACGCTGCTCTAGAGGGTCGCATCACCAAGCCTCAACCTGCAACCAAATCGGCATCGAAGCTGCGTATCAAACGTTGGCGTAAGAACAAAGGTAACGACAAAGTCTCTTCTCAATGTAAAATTAGTGCGGAAGTTGGCGACGAAGGCCTTGCACTTTTATCCAAGAAGGAGCTCAAAGTACTCCTTTCGGCGGTACGGAAGCTGGGTGGGCTTGGACGGAAGGATATGGAATTGGATGACCACTACTGCAACATCATCACCTGAAGGTCCGCAGCGGGGCTTTCGAGTACGAAGTTCATAACCCAGGACAATCTGTACTCCTTCTGGATTACTTTGGATTGGAGGACTCTTCAGCGGTATGCTTCTTTGGGATTCATTCTTTGAGACATTTAGCTGCTGCTTTTTATTGATTTGCGTTGCTAGCTGGGCTCAGGTTATGGTTGTTTCTTCGATTTTCTCTCTCTCTATCTCTTTTTTTATCTTTTTCTATTTCTTCTTCTTTGCCAGTTTTCTCTTTTCTGTTCTTTCTTTCTGATGGTTTATCTTTGAATTTCATACATCCCCCGCCGTTCTATTCTCACAATTGCGTGCACTATTTCATTCCTAATCTCATAGAGTCTTGCTGGAAAGCCCTTTTATGAATCGATTCCTTTTTTCTTTCTCTTTTTCTTCCCAGTGGTATCTTAAGCACTAGTTCGTCACAAAGTCGAAAATGAATCTCCAATCTCAACATTACTCAGGGTGTACTCCACACTATCAAACTATGTTTGAAGTAGAGGTCTAGAGGTAGGAGAGGCTGTGTACCCAGGCTTTGGTAGATGACTGAGAGGAAAGAGAAGGCGGGGCGTAATGGTGGTGGTAATGCATTTATCATGTCTACCACCCGCTTAGTAGAATGAGTAAAGGCGTCCAAGCATGTTTGGAAACAAGGGCTTCCGCCGTCCCTGTTGTGGTGTTGGCTTGGAACTCAATGGGGTGAAGGGAAGGTTTTATCAAGTGGGGCACCAAAATAAGCTTAAATAAAGTTAACGGATGTGGAGCTCCATGCGCTAATAACGAAATACGAAAATGGAGCCAGTAAATAGTCCCTGCTTATGGAGTTTGTAGCTTAAGATATGATTTAACCTTCGTATGGCAAGCGTTTTTGCGGGGCCCTTGAGTAGCCCTTGGGACTATATTTGACTCTACAGGAACAGTTTTATTTAGCCTTGTGAGGCTGAGGGAGTGAGTGGCTTGAAGTATCACGCTTCAGGGTAGGTAAGAGTCATGGAATTGGTTATAAGGCAACAATGGGGAGTAATATATAGTAGAGAGAGAAAGAAAAACCCCGAGATTTGAATAATAATAGCTAGAATCATCGAGAAAGAAAAAAGAAATCCAAGAATATTCCCAAATCGGCTCGTGACGAAAAGGAAGTTCACGATGCTTGCGAGTATCTGCGCTCCAAGGTCCTTCCAGAGTTGATCTAAGATCTCCACGACAGTGGCGTTAGATTCCCAATGGATGGACAATCCTTGTCCCAGCTTCTTCACAAGCACGGTACCAACAGGGGTATTTTTCGTTTCCAAGGGTAGATTGGGTATATTTTCAAAACATGTGAAAGATTCTGACAGCAGTCTGATTCGCTTACTTTAAAAGGAAAGGAAGAAGTGGAAGAGAAGGAGGGTATCAGGGAGGGGGCGTTATGGAGTAATAGAAAAGAAAAGTGATTGAACTGATTGGAGCCTTTTTTACGAGAAAGACTAGTCCCGCATTAAAACCATTCCGCTTAGCGCAGCTAAAGATATCCGTTCTCTCAAGTACGGCGGTTTGACACGAGCGGATCAACAGCTTTGTTTTGGAGGAAGGTAAACTTGCTGTGCGGGATCCCAGTATAAATTCCCCGGTATCGTAAGAGGTGGTGCCTGGGTTGAAGCATTCTCGTACTTGGACAGCAAAGTCCTCACACTGGCAGATTCCCGGTTGAAATTATCCAGCAGGACGCGAACGTTCCAGCGCGTGTATGCATATTCGAGAATATACTCAGCGTTATAGAGACAGGTCGAGGCCCGCCTTCCATAATCACGTCGGTCTCTGACTTCGAGAAACGAGCGGGATTGCAAACCGCTAGGGAGTGCAGGCGGATCGGATATAGAATCGAGAAGGATGTCTTCGTGGTACTGCTGGATGACGTAGAAGAATTTCGTAAGGACCATATATAGCCGTTGGATATCAACATAGGTGAAGAATAGCGGCCAGGATGAGGTTATAATGTGGTACATTTGAGAGACGAAGTCAAGCGAGTATTCGAACAAGAGTATGTGGTTAATCTCGCATGTTGTTGGAGCACGGTTTGATGGAGAAAGAAGGAGAACAAAGGTATAGAGGAGCTCTAGCCGGTAAAGAGTGTGGAAATATGTTGGGGAGTCTTTCGGGGGGTTGTTAAACCAGTTTTGCGCATCCTCGCAGTAGTTCCAGGCTGTGGTCAAAGCATCTGGTGAGGGAGTTCGCCCGTTGAAAAACATGCCTTGGTAGGCTTGTGATTGTATGTTGCGTATTTGTAGCAGATGCATGGCTGGCTCAATACTTTGAAGAAAGGGCTGATCGTGCCGCCTTGATTTGATCATTGTCGGATAGGGGACGTTGACTGAATCGTCAGAGAACGAGAACGCGCGCCCAAACGCGATGCTTACGTATCTATAGTAGCGTTTGATATTAGACGCTTTATGTACCAGGAGGGCTTTATTTTGTGAGTACCTACCTGTCCAGCAAGTAAATGCAATGTAACACTTTCCGGCGCAACTCCAGAGTAGGCTTATCGTAATGTGATCCAGGCTGCTCCTGATGAAGGCCTAGGTCTGACGCCACTCGAGCAGCTATGCCAATCGAATACCATACCCTAAAGTATTCTGGGTCCAGCATTGAGTATTGTAGCAGCAATAATATGGCCTGTATGCCAGCAATGGATCCAGGGTGGAGAACATCCTCTGCATATCTCAATGCAGCAGATACGTAGCGAATGGCATCTTCCGAGCTTCCATCATTTCGAACCCGCGAATCCGACGCAGATGCTACCGCCAAGACCAAATGTACGATCCAACGATCAAAGCTCGTGGCAAAGCGCCCATCGTCCTGATACACAGCATCCATAGAAGACCAAAAGTTTGTTTCCGAGAAAAACGGCATTAAGACATAGATATTGTCGAAATAGCGCTGGACTAGCGTCGAAGCCTGGGCCCTAGCGGGGAGAACGTTATCGGCATTTAGATTCGGAACCGGCTTCGCAATCGCCATTGTAATGAGAAGCCCGGCAAAGGATGTTGACGACGTTATACCGTAAAAATCTCTGGACGTTGCGTTGAGAGACCTGATATACAATCGGTAAGTAAGTTTACTAGATATTCCAACTTGAACGGCTTGGAGCCACTGACAAGAAGCCAAAGTCTCCAACCAAGTCATCGATGTTAGAAGATTCCATTTGGTGACCTTTACCCCCAAGACCAATAGTCGATGCTGATGCAGGCTCTTGTACAGTTGGGCTGCTATCAGTCAAATACGCGTTCTGTCGCTGTTTCTTGGCCTCTTCGATTCGCTTCTCCAACCGCTCACATTGAGCCTCCAGAGACGCCACATAGCTTCTTTCTTTTCCTCTAGCAAACTCATCGGTGGCTCCCCCACAGTTTGAGGTTTTGCCCGCTCGTTCACATGCAGAGCAGGCAGGAAGCTTGCCATCGCACTTGATTTTTGCCGTGCGGCATCTTGAGCAAGCAGCCACGGGTCGGCTTACCTTAAGTAAGGGGGTATCCAGGCTATATGAGACGGAAGTCATGATGATATCTCATCTCCCCTATCAAATAGTTAGTATTACCCATTGAATATGGATTTGTAGCATGTTGTTCCAGTATGGATGTGTAGTTCTTTCACGCTCTTGCGCCATTGGCCCTGACATTTTCACCAGAGAAAAATTGCATCAAGCAGCTATAAAAATAGCATACATGGAATTGCAGTTCCAATAACGACAGAAACCATTGGCGCCACAAAGCCCCTAGCGTAGAAGAGGGACACTAAATGCCCTAGGATTGCGAATGCGAGATGGAGAATTTTACTGACCTGAAACATAACGCCAGTTTGCGATGAAAAAAAGCGGCACTTGGATGTGATAAGGCTGAATTATGTAACACCACTAGACTCCGTTCAGCTTCTGCAAATCATTGGGTTGGTTGGTCCAAGCTGAGGCGACCCTTCAGACTTATCGGCAGAATGATCCCAGAAATGGCATGCAACCGCTCAAACAGCTTGAAACGATCGTGAAAATGTACGGATATAACGGCAGAAACATGTGGAGATGGGCTAATCTTTAGGGGTCTCACTTCGAGAAACAATGGTCGCGAATCTCCCCTGTGTAACAGCGAGGGGTTGAGAGATGGGCTGATCTATCATAGTTGCTGTTAGTCTGGTTATCGCGAAAGCTTGAATTCAAGTTCTAATAGGCGCTGGTGAGGCACAACTCCACCTTTGGGTCCAACTCCGTAGCTACTGGGACTTATGCAGGATCGCTCGATATCTTCTTTGAACCTCGTCTCTAGGCACTGCAGAGTAATTGTTCTCAGATAGTATTCAACGTTCTTGGGAGTCTGTGATTGATTGATTGATTGATTACGTCAGCTACACCGTCCCAGCCGCCACAGAGGTGGCTATGCGGCTTGTGCCCTAACTAAACAACTGCCAGCCGCAGTCCTATATACGGTCCCAAAATAAAGACAGCATTACAAAAGAAATGATAGTAAAAACAAGGGTAACGAATGTAAATGTCTGTCCTCCTCTTTGCTGGTGTTCTCCCTGGTTCTGCGCATTCCTGCAGCAGAAACCTGCTTGTGCCTCATACCATTGGGGGCTCACTGCTCAACTAGTTGACCATGCTTACACTCCTGAACTGTCCAAGAAGACCTGTTTCCAGCATGAACCTAGCTGCTCTTTTCGCGTATTTTTCTGTTGATAGTATCTCTCTAATATCGGTTGTTCGCCCTTCTTCCCAGAGTATTGCTCTTAGGTCGCTGTAGTCCGAGCAGCATAGCAGGATGTGAACTGCTGTTTGGTCTCCTTTTCCACATTGGCATTCAGCGCTTTCCACTTCGGGTACACCGATCTCATACAGGTAGGCTCTCAGGCCTATTTTCCCCGTGCGGAGCTGTGCGAGGATTGAGGAGAGAGGTCTTGCAAGTTTTGTGTGAATCTTTGATATGGTCCTTGAGGGCTCCTCTGAGATCCGATAGAGTTGTCGTCCTCTGGTGTCTGCTTGCCAGTTGTTTTTCCATTCCTGGGTCATTGCTTCTCTTAATTTTGTCTTGAGAGATGAGACCGGGTACTTCAGGTCAACCACCTCCGGGCCTGTTTCCTCAGTATCCAGCCGGACCTTCCGGCCTCGCGCATTCAAAATCAGTCGCCAGCCTGTAGCCTCCTTTGCAGCTCGATCCGCTTTTTCATTACCCTCAATCCCTTGATGGGCCGGTATCCAGTGGAATGACACCCTTATATTGCGGCTCTTCAGTTGCTCCCAGAGTGCTACAATCTGCGATAGGATTTGTTGGCCAGAGTTCTGCGGGCCTGCCACAGCCCTAATAGCTGCTTGGCTATCTGAGAAGATTGTCACTTGGTCCTTGCCCAGCCGGAGTGCCAAATGCAATGCCATGTGGAGACCTTTCAGTTCAGCTGTGAAGACTGTGGCTTGTGAGTCCTTTCCTAAATAGGCCTGGCCCACCACTGGTGGTTCAAGTAAAACTGCTGAAGCTCCCACTTTTCCATTAATAGCACTGCCGTCCGTGTAGATCACCAGGTTGTTTGTCTGTCTCAGGATTCTGTCATGTATCTTTTCAGCATCCTCCCTGCTTTCTTCTATTCTTGTCTCCGGGGGTGTCCACCAAGTGGGCACTATATATGGTTGTTTTGATGCTAGTCGGTCTAATATCTCTGGCCCCAAGGTTGTCTTCAATCGTTGCTCATGTCTTTGCAGCGGGCTCCATCTGACTGGTATACCATCCCAGTCTGTTTGAAAGTTCGTCCATATGCTGCCCTCTCGGGTCTGTTGATATGTCCGGTAGAGTCTTGATGTTCGAAGTCTCAGGTATGCCTCCCCTGTTAATTTGTCAAGCTGCAGTCTGATTGGGAGGAGGAAGGCCTCAATGTCCAGTGCTGGTGTTGAGGTTGTTCTGAAGGCACCAGTGATGATCTTTGCTGCTTTTCGTTGTATGGTTTCTAATTTTCCCACCAACTGTCTCTTATAGTTTGCCTCAGAGTTTGCGGGTGCATACCACGCTGAGGCTGCATATGCAATCTGTGGCAGGATAACTGCCTGGTATATTTGTCGTAGTCCCTTGTATCCTGTTCCCCATGTGGAGCCTGCAAGGCTGGCCAGAGCTCCCAGTGATCTGGTTGCCCGGCCTTCGATTGTTTCCACATGGCTTAGCCAGCTCAGCTTGCTGTCCAATATGAGTCCGAGTATGCGGCAGCTGGTCCTGGGCTGGATTGTTGTCTCTTTCACCTGCATAGGCGCCCCCATATTCCTCCCTGTCCTCTTTCTTGCCACATGTATGAGGCTATATTTGGTTGGGTTAAATTGCGAGGCATGGGTTAACTCCCATCTCTCGCATTTTTTGTGTATCCTTTCAAGAGTCCTGCAGTTACCTTCCGTGGATTTGCTTGCAGTAATGATATTGACATCATCTATCCAGCCTATCGCGTATGTCTGAGTATCCTGGTCCTGGCATTCTTCGATGAGGTCTGCGTTGTAGAAGAGATATAGGATCGGTGAGAGAGGAGATCCCTGGGGAATCCCTGTCTGTACCTGCATCATGTCTGAAGTTCCTTCTTGCAGTCTTATTCTGGTTTGGCGGCCTTCTAGGAAGCTATGTACCCAATGAGCTGCCTTCGGGTCTATTCTGCGTTTTCGTAGGTTGTGGATCATCCGCGGGTGGGAGACGTTATCGAAGGCTCCTGAAACATCAAGTGAGAGTATGGATACAATTTGACTCTGTGCATGGCCGTGCCATGCGGTGTTTATCTTTTCCAGTAGCCAATGGAGAGCATGTTCTGTGGATATTCCTTTCCGGCCTCCCATGTGGGTTTCTGGTAGCAGAGAGTATCTCTCAACTAACTCTGATAGCCTTCTAGCAATGATCTTGTCCAAGATCTTACCCAGGGTGTTCAGTAGTGCCACTGGTCGGTAGGACTTCACCTGGGTGTAGTCTTCCTTCCCTGGTTTCCGGAGAACCACTGTTTCTGACTGTTTGAAGTGTTTGGGGCAATATTGTAGTTGAATACACTGCTCGAATAGTGGTGTGAGTACCGGTGTCAGAATATGGGCCAGCTTCTTCAGTATTAGATTCGGGATTTGATCCGGGCCGGGAGCCTTCTTGGTTGCCAGCATATTTAGTGCCATGTTGACCTCTCGTTCTGTGATCGGGGGCCACTCCACTGGGTCTGGGTATTCATAGTTATCGATGTTTGTCAGGTCGGCCTCCTTGGAGGATGGGAAGAAGCTCTCTCTGAGGAGCTCAATTTTGTCCCCCAATTCTGATCTTAATGGCCCTTCGCCTTCTCGTAATGGCGGTGTGTGTGCCTGGCGGTGCTCGCGGTTTTTGGCCCATTTGACTAGTTTCCAAAGTCCCTGGGTTGAAGATGTTGATTCCTCGATCCGTTCTCGATGGTTCCTCCGGAGGAGTTTCCTTATCAGCCGCCCCTTGTGGTTGCGCGCCTTCCGATAATCTTCCCATGCTTCCTCTGTTCTGAGTTCTTGGAATCTTCTGCGAAGTCTTCTTGCTTGCATCTGAGCTTCTTTGATCTCTGGAGTCCACCCTGGTACTGATCTTGGGCAACTGGCTGACACTGGGCAGTTGTTCTCGATGGCTTTGGTAATAGTTGCCACTAGCTCTGTGACCTGTTCCTCAATCTCCTGGGCATCCCTTGGTGTTCTCCACCCTTGAATATTTTCTGAGACCTCCTGCAGGAGCTTCTTCTCCTCCAGTTGATGCCAGATCCTTGTGGTTCGCGGTGGAAGGATGTTTGTAGTTAGGCCTATTAAGGTTGTTACAGGGAGGTGGTCCGAGTCGTGGTCCATCTCTCTCCCCGCCAGTCCGCAGCTTATCAGAGATTCTGATATCAGTCTTGTACCGAATACCAGGTCTATGGTGCTAGGTTCTCCCCGTTCTTGTCTTGTTTTCGTGCCCACTGGCAGAAGTAGTTCTAATTGGAAGTCTGTCAGGAGCTCCAGCAGGTTAGTTGCCTCGTCTGTTGAATCTCGCGCCTGTTGGCCTGCCCACATTGGGTGGTGTAGATTAAAGTCTCCTAGGGCAATATGTTCATCGCTTCTGTCCTTTTCCAAGGCTTTCCGGAGGTCTGGTATCGTGCTTGGAGTTCTATTCTCTGTTGTCGCGGGTATGGGGTTATAAACGTTGTGTATATGGACTTTTCTGCTCTGTATCCCGTCTCTTACTGTCAGGTGTACCGAGCATAGGTCCTTTGAGTTGTGGTCATATGTCCATGATCCTTGTAGCCGGCGGTTAATGAAGAAGCATACTCTTGTTCCCGGTTCGTCCTTGTATATCAGATCAAACCTATCTTTTAGTGGGTGGTATGTGGTGAGTTGGAAGTGGTTCCGCCATGGTTCCTGGATTGCAATAATATCGTATTCCCATGTGTTTCTGTCTGCCATCATGGGGGCCATGACCTGTTCTCTAGATTTGTTAACATTATACTGTAGGATCGACAGTGTTGCTTTATTCATTTGATGTTGCAATAGACATTACAGAATCCTGTGTTGCTGGTGGTGCATCCTCGCCTTCATAGATCCTCCGTTTATTGTTGGTCAGGCTTCTGGCTTCCAGTATTGGCCGTGTGTTCAGGTCCAGCTCTCTGAGAACTTGTCTTGTTGACGCGCTCACAGTCCCCATATCGTTTAGGCGGAGGTTCTTCCTTGGGGATTGGCTTCTTCCTTGTCTAGCTGGAGTCCGCAGAACTCCTGGTTTCCCTTGTACAGGTCTGTTCTCCCTCTGGCTTCTACTCCACTTCTCTGGCAGTTGTTGTTTCCGAATCTCAGACTGATTTCCATATCTTTCTGCCGCTTCTCGGTGTGTTCGTGGCATGTTTCTTCTCCTCTCTGCTATTCGTTCGTATTCTTCCTTTCGCTTGTTGCATTGCATGCTCCATGTAGGATGTTTTCGGTCACAGTTGGCGCAGCAGGGTTCACTATCTGGCTTCTCTCTCTCCGGGCAGAGCTTTGTGCCATGGCTTCCAGCACAGTATCCGCATGTCTCCTGGGCTTTGCAGTGAGTCCCAATATGTCCATACTTTTGGCATCTGAAGCAGTGTTTCAGCTTGCAGGCTCTATCGTAGAATTCACAGGCAAAAATCTGTGCCCCAAAGACTATTCCATTGTCTATGGCATAGTCCGCGTCCTCTTCCTTATCAAACTCAACTACCATTGATGAGGCCAGCTTTGTCCCTAGGTCTCGTGCTAGCCATCCTGAGTATGTGATTGTTGCCTTCTCTAATGATGGGTTGTTCCAACGGACTTTCTCCTGTATCTCTGTCTTGTTTGGGGCCTCCATGTTGGTGCTAACTCCGTGGACTATTATTCCGTAGGTTGGTACTTGTACAGCTGCTCTTTCTCCCAATGCTTCCTGCCAGACTGTCCTATATTTTATCATTCTCTTTGCATATCCCTCTCTTTCTGTGAACAGTGTGAGATCACCGCTGGGATGTCTTTTGACTGCTATGATCTGTATGTCCTTCAGTTCCGTTTCTTGGCTGCTTCTCAAAACATTGTTGACCTTCATCTTCACTTCCTCGGCTGTGGCTCTCCGTACTTCTTTGTTTGGGTCTGGTTCGTTTAGCTTTACCAGAATTTCTCGGTGTCCGTTCGAGGGGCGTTGCTGAGTGGTCGTCTTCAGTATTTGGGGGTTCTTCAGGGCTTGAGCATAGGTGAGGGCAGTGGCTTTACTGTTTGGTGCTGTAAGAAGGTTCTTAATCTGTATGACATCTTTGCGTATGTCCTCTTGGGCCTTTGCAGTGGCAGTGACCTCGGCCGCCAGTTCCTGTGTTGTAGGTAGGTTCTGAGTCTTATGAAGGTACTCCTTCATGCTTCCTATAAGGTCCTTGATCATGGGCCACGTTGGCGTTCGATTTTTGCCTAGAGGATTCATGCGATATTCCTCCAGAGCTTGGAGGTCTGCCTCTAGCTGGGTGGCATGGTCGCGTATATTCGGTGGCTTGAGGCCCACCTGCGGGGTGGATTGGCTACTCGCCATACGTTCTTAGTATCAGAAGATACCTTGAAAGCCGACGAGCAGATTAAGCGACAGTACGAGCCGATTAAACAAGTGGTTGTTGAGATATTCCAAAATTTAGGTTTCGACAAAGTGAGGTTGTTTT